>MU968551.1:36240494-36382182 GCA_034641835.2 Pinus albicaulis
TAAATTAATGGATGGGGCTTAGGGTTTGGAAGCTCATATCTTATAAAAGGAAGAGGATAGGAGGGGCCAAGGAACTGACTAGTGCAGAGAAAGCTAAGTTCTGGGCCTGGATCAGAGAAGTGGCAGCCTCTAGGGAGGACTCTAGAGGGGCCATGCTCAAGAGACAAGCAGAGGGAGTAGGGGCGTCGAGCAGCTGCTAGGGCACGACAATGTGGCCAGGAAGAGCAACGCAGCTCAGAGCCAAAAAAATAAAATAATAATAATATCACTTTTTGCGAAGTTGTTAATGGTAGTTTCCACCACGTAAATAGTAATCCAAGTGGATCCATAGTCCCATGGGTAAGCGGAAAAAATGAAGGGTTTCCAGTGCAAAATCTTATCTTATAGTTTTGGCTATCAATGAAAAAACGTTGACGAAATTCAAAAAAAGAAAGAAAGAAAAAGACATGTTAGATTGGAGGTTTCTGTGGTGTAGATTTTCAGATGCAAAACTCGGAATATCCATAACCTTCATTTTTAGTCTATGTTTCGAGTCTAAATCAAGACTCATCTTCAAGACAAACCTGCTAAAAAGAGAAGAGATTAGGGTAACTAAATAAAGGAAAGAGAGATGAGAGGTGAAAGAGCCGACCAACCCCTAATATTTTAAAATATTTTAATTAATTAATTAGTTTTTTTTTTCTAACCAAATTTAATTCTAATTAGAATTATTTTAAAATTAGAATATTATGATATTATTTATTATTTTTTTAATTTTATTTTTTTATAATGCCATATGTTTTCATAATTAAAAATAATACTTATTTAATAAAAAATTTGTTTTTTAATAATAATAATTAATATTTATAATTTTTAAAAATGTTTGATGTTATTAATACTTGGAATTTAAGAAATGATGAAAAAGAATTTTTGGTTATTTTTAATAGATTTATTAAGTTAGCTAATAAAAAGAATATATAATTTTTTATATATTCTTTTTATTAGCTAACTTAATAAATCTATTAAAAATAACCAAAAATTCTTTTTCATCATTTCTTAAATTCCAAGTATTAATAACATCAAACATTTTTAAAAATTATAAATATTAATTATTATTATTATTGAAAAAAATAAAAAATTTATTGAATAAATATTATTTTTAATTATGAAAACATATGGCATTACAACCAAAAATTAATAAATAATATCATAATATTTTAATTTTGGCATAATTTTAATTTGGTTAAAAAAAAAAACTAATTAATTAATTAAAATATTTTTAAAATATTAAGGGCTAGCTTTTTCACCTCTCATCTTTCTTTCCTCTATTTATTTATCCTGATCTCTTTTATTCTTAGCAGGTTTGTCTTGAAGATGCGTCTTGATTTAAACTCGAAACGTAAACTAAAAATGAAGACTATGAATATTTCAAATTTTTATACCTCCAAGTATTTACCAAACAACATATTAGATAATCATGTTGACATAGAAATATTTTGTTATCTTATTAGAGAGAGGGCCGCTTCTAAGCCATGTCAATTTATTATCACAATGCGTTGGGATCCAAGTATGAAACATTACTTCCAATGAATATATACATATTAGATTTGTATAGATTTTTTTTTAATTTTTTATTTATTAAGAAATATTTATTAGTTACATAAATTACTAAATTTTATAAAATTTTATTTTTAAAAAATATTTAATTTTTATAAATTTATATCTCTTATTTTTAATAAATTTAAAATTGAAATGAAAGTAAAATAATGATAATAATACTCTCTATTATTATTATGTAATAGTGTTGCGAAAGATTATTAAAAATACTATATATTCAATATTTATGTATATAATATGCTACTTCTTTCCTTTTATTTATAGATATATTAGATTGTTAAGTTTTTTAGTATAATAAATTATGATAGTGTAAATAAGTTTGATTTATTTATTTATTTATTAGGAAATATTATTAATTATGGAAAGTATTAAATTTTTAAAGAAATTGTTTTTAATAAATAAAAATGGAAATGATAATAAAATGAAAATAATTATTATTATTATTATGATATAGTAATAGTGTTTCTAAAATTCATTAAGGATATTGTATATTCAATATTTATGTATATGGTATACTACTTCTTTCATATTTATTTATAGATATATAAGATTGTTAAGTTTTTTGGTATAATAAAGTGTAATATTATTGAATTTTTCTAATAATTTATATTATTTAAAATTATTAAGAAAATAAAAAGTTGAGTATATTCTTAGAATTAATAAAGGATTAGATCTCAATTCACATTATTTTCACAAATCTTTCTTCTGATCATTATCTTTGTTTCCCCATGAATTATGTTCATGTTAATAGAAAAAAATGTAACTCAACGCACCCTATATTGATTGATAATTAACATATCCATTAACATCATTTTTATTTTTTGTAAGTCATAGTAAAAACCTTATATTACGATAGAACAAAAAAATACATCATAATATGTTGGTCTGCTAGACTCGAAACCAGACCAACTGTAGTAAAATATAGTCTTCTTCCAGAACTTAGCCAAATATGCCAAAAGGATTTTTTGTCTATAGTATCTCCTAGGCATATCTGCAAAATTATATTTTCCACAGCTACTTAGCCATTTACGACTTGATGGAGATCTGTTTGAATATCTAACTTTATGTTTTACACCTACAGACCTACCAATTATCCTATTACTATGAACTGGCTTACACAGCCAGACGACAACATAAAACAAAATTAGACACAGAATCATGGTCATTTATCTAAGGACAGTGATGGATCCTCCGCCACACCTAATCCAGACACAGGTGTCGTATTCTCTGATAGAGCTGCTGAAGCAGTCACCCCCACTCTCGGCATCATCGGTTGCTTGCTGTTGGCTCCAATTACCTCTCTGAGCCTATATTTTGTTAATCTGGCCGGATCTCCCTGCCCCTTCCCTAGTGTGATCATTAGGTTATGGATATATTTCAAGTAAATTGAAAATAATTTGTTCATATCTCCAATTCAATCATCCTACATGTGTTCTATGTTCACCACCATTTGGAGTGCTTCCTCGACCGCCCACAATTTTTTCTCTATGGCCTTCAGTTGCATTTGGTAATCCATTTGACGTTGGATTATCTCTTCCGCCACTTCCTCCTGTAGCTTTCCAATTAAGGTTTTAACGTGTCATGCCATCTCTAAATTCCTATGAAAGATCACCTATCTCGTTCAATATTTCCCTGTGTTTATGATCTAGTATACCTCTTCTTCAACGCATTCTACCTCGTCCTTTGGGAACCTTCCTTGTCTATTTCCAAAAGCTTCCACTTACCAATTTGGTTACAGTACATTCGTGTGAGGATGAGACCATATTATTTCTCATTTTCCTATGAATATTATCTGTGGAGGCCCATTATAGTCGTAGCTATGTTCCAGTAATAATCCACACTGTGTATTTCCCTTCTCCATTCAAACTATCCTTTCCCATTAATGCAACCTCCAAACGGACAATTAAGTGAACTTGGGTTCCACTCCTTCTCATCAGATATCGTCATGTCCTTCATATCATGATGACATGTACGTCTTCTATCTTCTCTAATACCCACTACTTGTCACCTCATGATAATTATTAAACATTACATTTACTAGGTGGGCTACTACCCTCCTCCGGGCCCACCCCGTGTCTATCATTTCGCCCCTATGATGTGTACTGATCTCTCTCTTCCAGTGCTAGAAAATATTCCTTTAGTTTTCTATCCACCATGTCCTCCCAAGCCATTTTAGTGATCACCCTCGTACTCTCGACCCATTTTTTTCCACTTTGTCCACCAACACATTAGTTGAGCATTGTACTAAGGCATCCTCCATCATTTTCAACTCCTCCAAGTGGTCCTTAATCATTTGGATTATCTGGGAGAGATGCCAATTCTTCATGACCTAATTCGTCGGAGTGCCACATTGCAGTCTGTGTGCCTCTTGGATAGCTAATTTGGAGTCACCCTCCACTATTAAAGCTAGCCTTATTTCTTTCCACAACGTTTCCAGCCCCTACCCCAGGGCCTGGAACTGCACTGCATTATTTGTGTCCTGTCCCATATTGATGAAGTATACCATTTAGATTTTACCTGTCTAGTCTCGAATGATTCCTCTTAATCCAACCTTTCTTAGGTTTCCCTTGGATACTTCGTCGAAATTCAATTTTTAGAAACCCTCTGGAGGATCCTGCCAGACTATAGAGTCCGTCCTTATATGAATTTCTCTAGGTATGAGGATCCTATCCCTCAGGTAATCAAGTTCAGAAAAATTTAGAATTTTTACTTCCTAAGGGGATGGTAGTTCCTCTGAGGTTTGAATTATTTTTCTACTAATGGTTTCCTTAATTTGACAACGAATTTCTTCCATCAGGCTTGCAACAAGGAGCTTTTTATCTCAAAAAATTCAAACGTTGTGTTCCTTCCAGACTGACGAAAGGATAAATCTCGGAATCAAGTTCCAGGTCATGTTAACCACTTCATTCCTGGTATATTGCAACCACCATTTTTTAATTTTTTCTTGTATACTTTCCTTATTTCTATCAATTTGTTTGTAGATGATAGTCAACTAGTCTCATAGAGATTATGTGTATTTATAAGTATTCAATAGGTGGTTAATACTTTCTTATTTCCTCTCACACAGACAACACCATGACAGACCTATCATCCCTCTCTTAGCAAGATTCTCCCAAGTTAACACATTTCTGTGGAAAATTAACCACAAAAACATTTTAATTTTATGCCACTAAGAGGTCATCCATATTTTATCCAAGTTGGGTCATGGACTTCGAGATGTTCAGTTCAAAGGTAAACCTTGGCTTCCTCTATGTTTAAATCTACCCCTTCTCGTTTCCCCCATAGGAGTTGATATCGATCCTCATTTCCCAAGATTTGTCTTTTATTCAGTTCCTCTGTAATATATTGTATGTTTGAATCTCTTAGATTTTCCTGATGGAGGATATTTAGGTTCCATGTTCTACACTTTTTGTTTACTAGTCCTTGAGCTCAAAACTGGTTGAATTCCTTGTTTCCCTGTCTCTCTGTGGCCTCCTGGAGACTTAACCATACTGGTTTGTTTAATTTCTGTTGTTGTTTCTAGGAATAATTTATCTGTTATTCCATGCGAGGTTCGATATAGCTAACCCCTAGATTGAACTCGTGAGCCTTACTAGGTATTTTAGGTTACAATCATGGGTGCATTTTTCTTTCCATAATTTCGCCCATGGCGTCTCCCCTCTTGTTAACAGTTTCCACAAAAATTTGGCTCCATTTTATTTTTTAATTATCTTAGTGTTTGGTAGCCCATGGCCACCTACATGCTTGGATTTATAGATCGTGTTCCATGCCCCTAGTTCCCATTTTCTCTTTTCCTCTGCCCCTCAACACAGGAAGTTTATTTGGACCTCCTTTATTTTTTGGAGCACTCCTTTAGGTGTAGGAATAACAAATAGCATATACCCCCAGGATAGCCTAAAGCACTACCTTTACTATCACCAATCACCTCGACAAATTCAGTGCTCTCAACATCCATCTTTTGAGCTTGTCTTCCAGGTTTGATAATACCCTTTCCAAGTTAGATTTCTTCGAGGGTTATGCTTTTAAGGGAACCCCTAAATACCTTAAAGGGAGGGATTTACTTTGGAAACCCAAGATAGTCGATAGGTTTCTTTGGATAGCAATGTGAGTGTTAGAAAAGAAAACCTTAGACTTTGGCTAGTTTAAATCCATACATGATGCCTTTATGAAGGTATCGAGAATGGTTTTGAAATTATGGACCTCCTTTACCATAGGGATGCCATGAAGCATGGTGTCATCCACAAATTTTTGATAAGTGACCAGCTGAGCACTCTCATACAACTTCAGTCCTATAATGAGATCCCTTCATTTCTTTCACTCCTAGATGAGATCCCTTCGGATATCCCACTGTTTTTTTGGGATGTCATCCTTTATGCCCCTGTAATCTCGTCTCTTCTCTCATCAAGTATAGATATTGAATTATGCCCATTTGATCCATGTTTATTGCTTCTATTCCTTGTTTCCTTGCATGTTCCACCATATCCTATAGTTTGATTATCTCCTGCAATTTCATATCCTTTGCTCCTACTTCGCTTGGGGTAATTTTCGCGTCTTCATCAAAATATTTTGATAGATTTGGGATATCTCCTTCATTCTCATATTCCTCGTCCGAATTTCCCATTTATCGCTCTTTGCCTTCTTGTTTGTCCCCACCTTCTATATCTGAAATGGATTTGTTCATAGTCCACCGTTTGTAACCAAATTTCGTCATGGAAATATAGCTTGACAGCTTCAGGAAGGGCCCTGGAGACATCCATTTCAACACATATTTTTACATATGTTGTTTATCTCCCTTGTAAAGTTGCTTCTGATATTTTAATGAATTTACCCAGAGAATCTCCTATCAGCTTTGAATTTGCAGGATGCCAATAGTTTAGGGGACGGGAATACAACTTTTTCCCAAATTGGGACGCATGTAAAGGTTTCCTTCTCTAAGGTGAAGTTCTCCATCTATGGCCTTATGTACACACTATTTGAAGCAAAAAAACAAGGACCACCATAAAAAATTCGATCTTTGTCTTCCATATTGGAAAATACCACTGTGAAGAAGCCTTTTGACCCTAGATGTAGTTTCATTTCTCCCCCTGATTTCCAATGATGTTTGATCCAATTGCACAAAGTTTTTTTTGTGGGCCAAAGACTCATGAATTTTCATATGACCTCATTCATTCCGCGAAGGCTTAGGTCTCGGAGTCAATGATCAATGTCGTTGGGATTATTGTTTTTTTTGGCTTACACGACCCTGTGGAACCTTTTGAATTTTATTGTTGTTATTGATCCATTTGTTTCCCTATTGGGCCCCTGTCTTCATTTATTTTTTGTCCTTTACCACCTACTTTTGTTAACCATGGAAATTATTTAACATACCATCTGCATGTTCCCTGAAGCTTATATTGATCCCCTTTCCTTTCTCCATGACCACATTCTGATAAGAGAGAGCCCCACTTCCTCCCCTCTCGAAGCCATTTGTATCAAGCCCTACCTGTTGTTGCTCTAAAACTCATGTTGCTCTAGAATTTTTTTACCTACTTTACATAATTCAATACATGAGCATTCCATTCACAGCATTCTACCCTCAAGCTTATATACTAATTATTACAAATAATTTGTATTATATATATATATATAGATAGATATATAAATAAATAAAAGGATACTCTTCTTATTTTGAAATTAATATACTTGCTAGTTATAATAATAATATTCATTAAATGCACTAACATTCTTGGCTTCTTATTTTGATATTAAGAAACTTGTCGATAATAATAATAATATTCAATAAATGCACTAACATTCTTTCTATATAAAGCATTGAATTTTTTTTGGTGTAATAAACTATAATATTGAAAATAAGTTTGAATTTTTCTTAACAAATTTTATTACTTAAAATTAGTAAATAAATAAAATGTTAAGTGTTCTTTTGAATTAATAAAAAATTAGATGTCAATTCACATTATTTTGGCATATTCACGTTATGAGTATATTTTTTGTTTTCTCTGGTTGATTTATGTTTGTAAGTTAGATGCATTTTGTATTGATTGATAATGAGTATATTACTTAAATTTAAAGAAATTATTTATTTTTTATTTTAAAATTAAAAAATAATGGTTATATAGAAGTTAGTACTTTCGTTTTAGTTTAAAATATAGTTTAATTAAACTAAAAAATAATAAAAATAAAAATCTTATCACAAAATTAAAATAAATAATATAAAATGTTAAATAAAAAGGAAATAAAGGTAAAATTAAAAATTAGTAATTAATAGAAATAGAAGTTACTAAACAACCCACAATAAAACTACCAATCATGTTACAAATAAATAAATTTAAATAATAATAATAAATAACACAATTTGAATTCCCAATCTTAAATACAAACTAATAAGTAGTGAAAGCAAAACTGAATGGATAATAAATGTACTAACATTCTTCCTACCTTTACTCTTATATATATAATATATATAATAAAAATAGTGAATAATAAAGACAATGTAATTAAATCATTCAAAATAGGATTTTAAGTTCATTTTTTATATAAACTAGTTTTAAACAAACAAATAATAGAAAGCTTATGCATATATGTAATCATTTTTTTTTATGGGTTATTTATTGAAATAAATTTTTTTCATTTATGAGTTATTTATTGAATTTTTTTCCATTAAATTAATAAAATAAGAAAAATTGTTATTTTACTTTTATTATATGTACCAAGGGTATAACACATTTAAATTTTCTTTTTATTGTGCATTAGTTTAACCAAAAAATTATGACATTTAATATTCAGAATTTGATTTTTGTTATTTATTATTATTATTTAAATTTATTTATTTGTAAGGTGATCAATTGAGGTCTTATTATGGGTTACTTCTATTTCTATTAGTTACTAAGTTTTTGTTTTTAGATTTATTTATTTTTAATTTAAATTTTTATTTTTACCTTTTTTTAATATTTCCATTTTAATGAATTATAATTTTTTCTCCATATTTTCAATTTAACATGACTTATTATTATATTAAAAACATATTTGAATAAATTTAATTATAAAAAATTACATATATTAATAAAATTAAAACACACATATAGTATATATGTTATTACAAACAATATTAGTTAATCATATTTACTAATTTTTTGTGATGGTATTCAACAATACAATCTTAAATACGATATTTTATTAGGTCTTTTTATTTCTATGATTAAATCATCTTTGTATAATGCTTCAATAGAATAATAATGTTTATAATGTGTAGAGATGCATAAGGTTATGTCAAATTACAATTTTATACACTATGCACTCAAAACAATATGTTAAGGGGTTTTCTTGTTATATAATGAAAGGAAATTTATATTCATCTAATGTGTTATTAGACTTTAACTTTAATAATAATAATTATTATTATTATTATTTTAATTTGAGAAGAGAAAAAGTGAAATTATATACATTTATATCTTAAATAATGTTAGCATTCTTGTGAATTTCACTATTTTAATTATATATTCAAGCATATTTTATTATATATTCTATGTTTCATAATTTTTTTTTTTAATTGTATTTAAATATCAAATTACTGTCAAGAATTATATACACATATGGTACACATATTACACATTTACTTGGATAATATATTCACTTGAGAATATTTGTGAATATTTATCATATTGCATAAATATTATTGTATTTAGCATGAAGTATACATAATCCATCTATTTATTCATTATAGAAAATTATTTTCTATAAATTTAATGTGATAGGTAAGATAATTGGATTTGCTAAATTTTAATTAAAATATTTTAAATTAGATATATGCATAAATAAGCCGTATTTTTATATTCACATTCTTATAACATATAAAAAGAGATTTAGGTAGTGAAGTAATGATAGATTGTGGTTGAGGTGGGTTGTTAATTCCCTCACTACTAGTGTTTTATTTTTTGAAATGACATAGTCTTCCTATATATTGATTAGGTTTACTCTATAAAAAGTGAAGGAAATACCAGACATCACTAGTTCTTACTTACTAGTTTGGATCATTACTGAGAAAGAAAGAAAAAAATAGGTCACTTATGTTACATATGATTGAGAAAAGAACTAATAATAACAAGTTTATAAGTAATAATTTTATTAATTTATCACATAGTTTAAATTGCCAAATTAAATTTTATATAAAATTTGTAATAAAAAAAAAAAATCATCACTATCATGTTATGAATAGTATGTGAGCACAATTTTATCATATGCCTTTACTAAGAATGAGGTTTATATACTCAAAAAAACATTTTTAAAAGCTTAAAACAAGTAACAAACCAAGAAAGCATGTTAAATAATTTTATTAATTTTAAATATAAATTTTGAAAAATTAAATTTTATATAAAATTTGTAATAATATAATAATTCAAACTTTATCATACACTTTTATTGATAATGAGTCTTATGTATTTTAGAAAAACATTATTAAAAGATGCAATTACCTACAACAAGCGGTAGAACTACCCACCTATCTAAAATTTTGAAATAATGAAGATTTTAATAAAATCTTATACATTACCAAATATGTAGTAAATAAAAAGGTGGTTTCAATGTTTTGAAGTAAATAAAAAGGTGGTTTCAATGTTTTAAACAAAATTAAGTGGAAATACTTAAAAGTTGATTTCAATAAATCATGAAGTTTTCAAACTCCAGTTAAATTTAGGAATGTTTTCAAAGAACATTATAAGTAATAAGTAATGTCTAAGTTTTGAAGGAATAATTTATTGGGCAGGGATGCATAGTAGATGGTGATAATTGTATTGTTAAGGTATTTTTTAGTTTATTGGTTACAAGTTGAAAATTTATAGGCAAAAATACAATCATACTAAGGGTTAATGTGTTGATATGGGGCAAATTAAATGATATCTTTGAGTGATTTTAACAACTTAAACGCCATTAAATAATAGCTACTCAAGTCACATGTTAGATATATCAATTATCTAACAAAACACATGACCTAACAAACAAACAAAAATCAATTTAACACATAATATAGATTAAACTTTATATAAAACTAGTGGTAGACCTGCCCACCTGCCCTGAATTTTGGAAGAATAAGTTTTTGTAAGAGAATGTTTATACATTATATAATGGGTAATAAATAAAAAGGTCCTTCAAAAAATTGAAGGAAATATCATGCAAATACATAAAAACTTGTTTCAATGAACCATGACAACACCCCATTCAATTTCTAAACTCTCTTTAAACTTAGAAGAGCTTTCTAAGAAAGGTATCAGTGATGTCTAAGTTCTGAAAAGAGTATTTATTGGATGTTTGTAAATTCACCCAAGTTAACATCAATTCACTGTCCAGCCCACTGACCCTAGGCCGCATTGATGTTAATTTAGGGTTAATATCTTCACGAACGCCCCCACCTGCCCCGCATGTGGGGAGATGTACCATGCAAGTGCAATTGCCTTCCTTTCATATTAATACCCCAGGGCTCACAGCCTACCGGCCTTGGCGTATATTTGAGAAATAAAGGGCAGGGCAGTCATGTGACAGGACCCGTACCCGAATTGTAAGCCTGCATACATACTCAATATATTAACTTTATTGTAAAACGTACGCATGGTATTTGGCCTTCCTCGTGGTTTATATAAATTGGTGGCACTTTGATGGGGACTGGGTGTTGGCGAGGAACGGGAACTGACCGTGCCTGTCAGCCCTACGCTCCGACTCTATTTAAACTTTTATATTAAACGCTACCTTATGGGGAGGCAGCGACGGCGCTCTGGAATGCTGTGTATAGTAAATGCCAAACCCTAATCTCAGGGGCTGCCACCCCACTTGCAAACACAAAAGAAAACAAAAGAAAATAATCTATGGATGTGAAATATGGCAAACAATATATATATATATATATAGCTATCGGTTCATTAATAGGTGGGGCAGTATTAGATTTAGTGTGAAATTTTTGAAAATTTAAATTATTGTTATCAAATATTAAGAATTAATTTATATTAAATCTAATTTTATCATAAAAAATATTAAATTTTTATAGTTATATATATTTTATGAGCTATAAGATATTAAATATTGCTAAGCATATATTGCTCACTATTCAAATTTAAATCTAATGATAAACAATATATCATATAACTAATGAAATAATGGTGGCCAAAATTCACTACTCTGTCGAACAAAATTAAAAATGACTCTTTAAACAACGAAAAATGACTCTTTAAACAACGCCTTACAATTGCATGGAAAGATGTGCCACTTCTTCCAACTCACCCGTCCTTTTTACTGAGCGCTGCCCTTCATACTTTCTCTTTATTAAAGATTTCAAGTCAAGTACAGAGCCATATGATAATAAATAGGTTAAGGAGGAGGATTACTTACAACAAGGGACATGTGTCTCTGTCATGTCGTGTCAGTTATCAGTAGTGTGGCTGTGGGGAATGAAGGAACTCACGGATGGGTATGAAGAATCGTCGTCATGTCATATAACGTGGCAGAATATGAAACACAAAATGGGGGGAAGTGAGAAAAATGAAACAATCATATTGCAAGGATTGCAAAATGATTCAAAACGACATGTGGTCATATGACTCGTGCCTCTGCTGGCTTTTGTTCAACTATCAGCACCAGTTGCAGTATGGTACAGACTGCTGCTTGCCCTTTTACATTCATTCACTGTTCTTACACGTTCACGGAATATGCATGCTGCTTCCTGTTCATTCCTGTAAAAGACTATGCACCAGACAGAGCTTGCATCACCGTATATGCATGCTCCTCCATGTGAAGACTATAGCTTTCATGCACCCTTAAATTCTCTGTCAGGTAATTGAACCTTATTATTTTAATATTTTTTCTTTTTTCTTTGTACACTTATATATCGAAGTTGGGCAAGTTTGAAAGAAAGATATCATTGAGATTGTGCTTGAATAAAAATTGATGAAAAAAGCAATTACATAATATTATCTTAGTTATATAAATTAAATTAAAGTGGAGGAGGATTGGTGGAAGGATTGTGTTGGTGTATGTTTCTTTTTTTAGGAACTAAGGAAAGCAAAAAAAGCTTTGGATACCATAAGTTTTTCAAATTTTTATAAATAATATTCTTATAATAAAAAATTATATATATATTTGGATATTTATATTTTTTTACCATAGAGACTTTTTAATGGATATATAAACTTAGTTATAATATTATGGGCTCATATTATGGCTTATATTTATCATTTATCTAAAAAACCATAATTCACTTCATATAACATTTTTTTAACTAATCAATTTAATTAAATAGGTAAATAGCATAATTATTTTAAAGATAAATTTAAACCTTTGATTTGTGTATACTATTATGAATATTCTAGAATATAATGTGGAGGTCAAATCTTTATTATTTGTCATCTAATAATTATTGATAATTAAATTTAAGTAAATACACTTATTGATAGAATTAATGACAAATACCATATAATTGTTATGATGATGATGATGATAATGATGGTTAAGGTCCACTGAGACCAAATTTGGTCTATCGGAACTATAATTTTCTTAGTTCTTAATTGTATGGCTTCTCGTCTTTCTTGGGGAGATTGGTGTTGTGGCTGTCTTTCTTGGGGAGATTGGTGTTGTGGCTTTCTTTTTTTTTCTCTACAGTCTTCCAACTTCCTTTATCTTGCCCCTCCTTCATCTCTTCTAATTCTTGGGAGACTGGTGTTTTATGGGAGATCTGCTTTGCTGCCAAATGAAGATTTCTTTTGTGCGATATTCGAATCCTCATAATTGTTGATGCTTGAGGGGTTATCGAGTTCGTTTTTTTGTTGTTGGGCGGGGCCTTCCCCTACTTGTCTTGAGGGTTGTTTCTTTCTTGCATGATTTCTTGCGATTCAGAGTTTTCTAGAGAGTATTCTTCCTTGATGACAATGTAATGTTCCTTTTGTGCTCCTTCCCACCATGTAGATCTATGGTGATTCTTTCTAGCAGAATTTTTCGGGGAGACTTTTGGGCAATTTTTGGCTAGATGGCCTGTCTCACACCAGGATCGACATCTGAAAAGGACACTTTCATAGTCGAGTTTATGGTTCCATACATAGTCTTTGCTTGTTAGGATTATTTCAGCTCGAAATCCAGCACTGAAGTCCATTTCTACACAGATGCGTGCATAGGTGGTTTTGACATATTCCTCTATTTCTGGGCACCTGCAGTAAAATTTCCCAATTGCATTTCCAATGGCTTTTAATGAGGAGAGATTCCAGAGATGCAAAGAGATTCTAGAGATGCAAAGGTAGGTTTGACAATCTGACCCAAACTGACTGTTGTTGAGGGATCTAATGATGGGTTCCATGGCTTCATGAACAGGCCCGAGTTTTCCCAAAACCAAGGGCTGGAATCTAAAATGCATTGTCTTCTCAAAATCTACTATAAAGAAACCCTTAGCACAGGGGTAGATATTAATGTCATTAGAAATGAGAGGCTTCCGTACCTCCGAGATCCAACTATGGAGAGCTGTCAGCCGCGGCTAAAAGCCATTAAACAGGCAGATTAAGGCACTTTCAGAGAACTTCAAGGCTTCATCTAGTGAGGCCTTGACCACCTGCATAGTGGGAGCAGGGGCTTCACTGACAATATGGGTAGGAGCTTGACTCTCTGAGGCGGACAGAATTGGGCTGGCAATTATCTTCGCGACGCTGGGAGCCATACTCGCACAACAAACTTCTTATCGAAAAACCATAGAGCCTCATACACTAATGAAGAACCGCAAAGCCATAGACACTACGAATATTCAATCATAGGATATAAATAGCATGCAAAATTTAGAAGAACCGCAGAGCCGCAGACACTAACAAAGAACCGTAGAGCTGTAGACACGCCATAGACACTACGAATATTCAATCATAAGATATAAATAACCAAAGAACCACAGAGCCGCAGAATATTCAATTTAGAGAGGATGTTCCGAAGAACCTCAAGTCGCAGCCACTAACGAAGAGCCGCAGACCCTATTATCTGTAGTAGATGAGAAGCATTTATCTGCGGTAGATCTACGGTAGATGCGAACTATTTATCTGCCGTAGATGCGGTTCTAATAAAAACTTATTAGAAAATCCTTGATCTAAGATAATGAAATTGTAACTTGGAAATAAAATTAATATTTTTGAAATTTCAAAAAGCAATTAGTTTAGGTAATGTAAGGCTATTTTAAGAATTGTAAACATTGTCTTTTAAAATAAATAGATTATAGAAAGTTTAAAACAGTGTTTTTTTTTTAATTTTTAAAATACTTTGAAATGTATTAAATGAGAAAAGTTAATAATGAAAAGAGAAAAAAGAAGAGAAAAAGTGTAAACATTGTCATTAAGTTTAAAAAGAGTGTTTGTTTTTTTTTTTTTTTTTTAAATGCTTTTAAATGTATTAAATGAAGAATGTTAATAATGAAAAGATTAAAAAAAAAAAAAATTGAAACGATGTGAGTGTCATCAAATATATCTAGACAAGGGAGTCTTTTTTCCAAATCTTTGTCAAAACTCCACATGGGAAATTGGTTCCCATTAGTGTTTATGCTAAGGATTTAGTGCAAGTTCTAAAGTATAATGTTCAAGATAAGTTGGGAATTTCCACGAAGTTGCAAAGTATGATATATCCCTGGAAAGCTCAGCAAGATGCATGGAATCCATCAAAATTCCTCTATTATCATAAATTTAACGTTGCGAGGAGTGGAACAAGTGGCCCTACATTGTGGAACAAATGAATTGGGCTTGAGGTTAATGATATGTGTAGAGTTCTTTAATTCGAGACACTTACATGTAGATTTAATGGTTTTTGGGCAAAACTAATTGATTTATTTCAGTGGAATTTTTTATTTGGATTGTAAATTGTGATATTCATTTATGTTCCAAGGGACTTTTCAATGTAAAATTTAACCTTTAGAGGGGGTGTATAGTTTTGGGGCAATGTGAACTTTTTTATGGCTACTTGGTCCCTGGGTTTTGATGAAAATAAAATGGCGGTTTCCAAAATGCTGATGTAGGTCATATTGCATAATCTCTCTACATTTTTGACATTATAAAGTTTTAAAAAAAATTGGAAATACATTAATACACAGATATATGAAGAAGTAATTTTTACTTTTGTTAAAATTTATGTGGAAATAGATCTTACCAAAGATTTACTTAATCACATTCATTTTATACCTAACAATTAGGATTTAAAACAATTTTTATGTCATATTTGTTTATAAATAAGACCTTTACAAATTAAAAAAAAAAAAAAAAACGAATGAATAATGGTATCAAAAGCTAAAGGTTTTGAAATCATCTTTTTTCAACAAAATAATAAAATTATAATTTTTTTTATTTCCAAAAAACACTATAAAATTCAAATTTTTATTTTTATGTTAAAACAACTCATTGCATCGAGAAGTGCAAGTGTGCGTTCCATCATTCAACTTACATAGCTAGAAGTCTTCGTCTTTCTATGAGGAGGTAATGTTATCACAAACATTAAAAAAAACAAAATATGAATATTTAAAGTAGAAACGAAGTAAAAGATAGTTTTAAATGGAAAACATAAGTACCATAACCCACCAAATACTATAATATGAAGCACAAAACAATACAAAACAAAATATTGGGAATACTCCCTTCATATTAAGGTGCTTCTTCGCTGATGGGTGAGGTCAAGGGACATCAAAATGGAGTGACCAAGTCAACCATGCTTTATTATGTTTTTAAATGTTATGTTTGCAAAGTTTTTTAATTATTGATTTAATTGTGCTTTAAGGCATTCCTTTTTTAAAACAACTCCTCGAGGTGTCACTTTGCACTCTTTTGCATCATCAGATTTATTGTTAGATGATTGAGAGTTCGTCCACCCTTAGATCCCATTGTCTTAACTATTAACCAAACATTGATTTGTATAACCGTTCAACTTGTTGATCTTTAAAATAATTATAACCCATAAAAATTTTTCCAAGATAGATAAGAAAGGAACCGTAAATCCTAATGCATTTGGGAAGTCTTTTGATGGAGTAATAAGAATTAGAAATCCTAATGAATTTGTAAAGTCTTCTGATGGAGCAGTAGGAGAGTCTTTCTACTCAGTCTCATGTTGTTGTCACAAATACTTTTTAGGCCTCTCTTCGTTGTGCAAAGGGACGAGGGGTTCCGAGGGCTTATGCACAATTATCAACGAAGTGACAGGTTTTCTGTTGTTTGTTTACTATTCTAATCCATGAGCCTTGGATGTATAGTGTGTCGTGGTGTAAGTAATTCAACTGATTCATTCAAGAGCTACTCAAACTCTTCAGATTCTGAGAGTGATGTTATAACATCCCTTTTTATTTTTACATGATGATTAAAATACTTTTTAATTTAGTTAAAAATACATTTGAATTGACTAGTGAAAATTATATTAACTAATATGATTATTTGTTAGTAAAAATAAATACTTGAATTTTATTTTTGAATAAAATTTACATTGAGAAAATATTTAACTGAATGGTAAAATAATTCCAAGATCCAGAGTAAAATATTGAGACAGGTTTTTCTGACAGTTACCTTCCCCAAAATTATAAAAAGGAAATCCCAAAGGAGGGAAGGGGTTCTATTCAAGAAAAAGGAAAAAGGGTTAACCACAAAGGTGGTGGAAAAGAAGAGTTGTCCAGAGCTGATCTAGAGTCAGTGGTGATCTATAACCTGTAAGGAGTATATACTAGACAGAGGTCATGAGACCTAACTCCTGTACATAACTACTCTCAGAAAAACTTTGGTACGGAGCTTGGGGGGAGCAGTGGGTGTAATAAACTCTCTCAAGGTTGGGAGGAGCCATCAGTTAAGCTAACTCCTGTACATAACTGCTCTAAGAAGAAATATGGTACAGAGCACGTGGGGAGTAGAGGGCGTAATAACCTCTCTCAAGGTTGGGAGGAGCCATGAGTTAAGCTAAAAGATCTGAGATAAGTATCTAAATCTTTGACTGAAAACGAATAAATAACTGTGGGATGTTCTCTATTTCCTAGAATGTTGAATCTGTTTATTTATTATTAACTGGAGAAATGAACTAGAAGCTGTTCAATATTGTTAGAAAAGATAAACCTGTAATGGAAAAACCTAGAAAAAAAGGAAATGAATGAGAACAGTAGAATAGTGGAAATATTCATTTATTACTCTTACTAATTCATACTAAAGATATGATTTATTTTATATTTATGTAAACTGTAAATTCCAAAGAAAAGAGCAACAGACCATTTATGTTCTCAGCATAGCAAACCCTTGTAAAAATCCAAATATGCTATATTATATTCTAGAAAAATAATATTCACATAGTGAGCTAGTAATTATAGAAATGATAGAGTAAAAAAATTATAATACAAGATAATAAAAGGTACAAAAGAACTAGAGTCTATAGGTTAAACCATGAAGAACATGAGAACTCAAACATGAATAGAGGTTTAGACTCGAGTTATGGCAAAGACCCAACTTGGGTCTGGTCCTCTGGATGTTGAATCTCCAAGACTTAGAGTACTAACTCCATATTTATTGTAAAAAATGTAAAAACCATAAACTAAAGATTTAAACCCTAATAATACAAAACCATGATTCTTATAAATCAATAATTTACAGTATGCAAAGAAGAATAAGTTGTATGTAACGAAGGACATAGCCATATCAATGAGTTACATTTATGTCCAGCCTTCGAAATAAAGAAGTAGCACTTATAAAATACAGTATATAAATTTTATATGTATAATAGAAAATCGATAATGAGTGTTCAAGCAACATAGATTTAGAGAACCCTGAATAATTTATAAATAAGTGAATGGAAATTATACAATACAGTTTTCCAAGGGTCTGAACCCGAAATGAAGAACCGGTAAGTTCTAACCCAATAAATTAATTACAACACCCTGAAAGTAAACCTATGCCCCTTTCCATAGGAGGAATGGAAAACTCAGCCTTGTCACAGTAGAAATTGAAAACCCTGTACAAGAAGACGATTTTCCCTTAGAAACTAGACCAGAGAATTCAACCATAAACACTGTAATGTAAAACAGAGGAATGGTTGAATAATGCGTTATATGTACCTGAATAGTTGTAGGAGGGGTCATGGTTAGAGTCAAAGGAATGCTGAAGGAGTCCTGAGTCCATATTGCGGAGGTACCTTGCACATTGAGGAATAGGAGTAAATGAAAATTGAATGTAAGAAAAAACTTATGACTATAAACCTAACGAAAAAACTCTGATAATGCTTCAGAATGTCTATTGGTGTGAGAAACCCTTATCGAAGCTTACACCATGATCAATCTGGAGGAGACAAAGACTCTCGGTAGCCAAACTAGACTGAGGTATAATGAAACCGGAGTTCAAAGAATCTCGTCGTAGCATGCCTGTCTCCTGCAAAAAGAAAACAATCGATTAGTCAAAAGCTTTTGAGAAGCATAATTGATGAACAACTCAACGTAAAGACAAAAAAATAAAAAAATAAAAATCAACTATCATACATGCACCAAATTGGATTGACATAATGGTGATAGCTCTCGAGGAAGATTCACTCTCAGAGAAGTTTCACTTCTAATCAACACCTTGAAGGTGGAACCCTTTTCTATGTTGATGTATCAGCTAAGTGAACATCAATATGACGAGAGGAGTACCCAGATTACACCAGAGTTAGATTAGCAGAATGGACCTTCACGCAATCGAGAGCCTAATAGTGTGGTGGAACAAATGAGCATCCTAGAGCAGCATTAGGGGTGGTAGTTACTATTAGATGGACAAATCCTTCTTGCAGACAAGAACAATCTCCCTAGTATCCTAAGGATATCTAGAAACAAACAGACAAATACAAACCATTTTCTCTAGATCATTATGCTTCAGAATTATTAATTAACTACATATGGAGAAATGTTCCTATCTAAAGTCCAACACTTATTTTGATCTTCAATCTAGTCGCTCCAAAAGATATCGATCCAGCACATAAGACCTGTGATCAAAGACAAGAAAAAGGGATCAAAAGCACCTGCAAGATATAATAATTTAGAAATAGTAATCTATCTCAGTGATCAAGGAATCCAAGAATTAAATTATTCAAAGAGATACATGAACAACTTAATGAGAAAATAGAATCCATTTGTATTAAATTTGAATAATAAGAAGTAACCTTACAACCTTGATGCCTTGATGTTTGTACAGGTTCTTCCGGAGTCTCGAACAGTCGTTTCCCTCAGTTTGACAAGACTCCAAATCTCTGAATTAGCATGAAACTATTGACATGAGTATGTAATAATTCTCATGTCAATGATGCAAAATATGGAGAGTATAATTTCTTCAGCAATTCACCTCAAAACCACCAAGTTCTAAGTACCCTTGAGACTGAAAAATGATCTCAATTTATGGCAGAAGGGAAGTAGTTTCAGTTCCAATAAGGAAGGGATAAAGTCCTCTCATAAAGGGAATTTAGCTCCAAAAACCAAGGGATAGCTCCATTAATGAAGGGATAGAGTTTCATGAATGGAAGGGGCAAAGCTCGACCATGTAATGCTTCTAGAAGCCTCTAGCTGGGAGAATATTCGATCAACTAGGATTCTAGAACTTACTTTTTCTTTTAATTTACCTTTTACGGGGGTCTACAATTTTAACGAGTAGAATGTGTAGGATGTGTTGCAGTTTTTAGAGCAATAAACAACGGTACCGCAGGCAATGACTAGGAAAAGTGCGAAGTTAGGCTTTTTAGGGTTTTAATGAGCTTTTCTCCAATTCCAAGACTTGGTTTAGGAACTTTATGATTTTGGACCTCTAAGGGAGCAATAAATAGGTATTGATGAACCAATATAGATAGCTAAATGTCATGGTGACAAATTTCAGTGTAACAGATTGCCCCCTAAAGTGTGAAGTCTGAAGTAATTTTGAAGAGTGAAGTGCTTTATTATTCTGAGGATTGGGCTGTAGGCATACCAATTGAAACGTGTGAAAACATTCAATGCGAACATATATGTATATCATCGCTAAGGTAGGAATTCCTATACTTAGATCAAAACTAACTACATGTTCTGAAACAGAAATGATTTCAGAATTACATAATAATAGACACAACATGGACGCAACCATCTCTCATAAGTAGTCTATTGTATGATGAATATTAAAACTCTTTGCAGCCTGGATGGTGGAAACTAGATCCAGGGTCTTGATTTCTGCTTCTCGAACTAGTACAATTCTATCCATGCGATTGATTGTGTCAAAGTAGAACATGGTAGAAACCACTTGATTACTAGCCAATGATGTGAATTGTTAACATGTGTGAGAGAAACCACCAATAATGACAATGGCTCTCAAAGTAATTAGTACAATTTATGAAATGTGAATATATGATCTGAAGTCGAACACTTTACAAACTGATTCGATCGAAGGTCAATGATGCAACTTGTCGTCCAAGGTGAGGAACCTGTCATTAGTGCATGCAGATCCCAAGGTACTGATAGGTTTCTAAATCAAATTTCTAGATTATGAGCTATTTTCGATAGAAAGTGATCCGTCGTAGGAAAGCCCATGACATGAAACCATTAGATCAAGTTTTGAAGAAATTTTTGCAAGGACTGACTCAGGGATGGTCAACACGAATGAAGACAAATGTTTGCAATGAATGGTTTATTTGAATTGACCTCTTGAACACATAACGACACTACAGATGGTTTGGTGACAATTAACCTAAAGCTAATACCCATAAACCAGTTGAAGAATTTCAATGTGGTTAGATTAACTGCTTAGCCAAAGGATTTTCCCAACCCAGGTATGAGTTTGATAAAAGTGTCGTGCTCAAGAGTGGTATACAAATTTTTGAAGCGAAGTGTGACAACTGGATTCATTTTCTCTCTTTTCCCCCACCATTTCTAGCAAGTACCTCTTTATTTTTGACAAGCTTGAGGAGGATAACATTTGCTAGTTGTGTAAGCTCATCCTTCAGATGAGTCCAACTTAGTATTAAAATCGAACCCTAAGAAGGAGTGGTTTGTTCCAGTTTGTAATCGACAGGTCCTTTACTGTTAAGTTTTAACAAGTCCAATATAGGTGAAACTTGGTGTTTTTCAGTTTTAGGGAGTCAGAAGAAAAACTTAAGAAAACTCTGTGGGTGTACTTTTTCGTAAATTTAGTCTCTCAAGCCCGAAAAAAGATAAAATAATGCAAGAGAGAAATCTATTGACCATGATTAGTCAACGTATACCTTTTTCGTAAATAGTCCATTTCAATCTGGAAAAGGGGTAAACTTATACTGAAGGGACGACTATTCATTTCCTTTAACGAGTTCAAATAGTCAAGTACTCGGCAATATTTTCATATTTAGAGAGTCTGAAAGGGGCTTAAAATAGAACTCTAGGGTTTTACTTTTTTGTAATTTTCAAGAGCCTAAAAAAGTGATAAAAGTGTACTCATCATCAAAATAATCCTTTTCACTTGACAAACCTATTTTCTGCACATAAACTCGAAAAAATAAATATATATGTTTCCAATAAGTAAAAAATTTTTAAAAATAACTTTTTAAAGTGGAAAATAAATAAAATAATATTTTATTTATTCAAAAAATCTTTAAAAAAGTAGTTCAACAAAGTTGTTTTCACCTTTTGCATTCAGAGTTGAAAGTTGAGAGCTCTGGGCAACAAATTTTCCGGAGGTGATAACGGGAGAACCGACTGCTCAAATCGAAAATCGTCAAATTCAGGTAATCTACAACACTCTTCTCTTCATTTTCACCCATTTGAATTCTCTTTTTTAGTTTTTAAAATCATTTGTGAGAGGAAAAAAGGTTCAAAATTTCGCCCTCGAGGGTCTTCAGGTCAGCCATTGGTTACCTGCGGACCCCGATAATTTTCTTAAAGGAAAATTATCGGGTTGTCGTGGTTTTTATGAAGGGCATGTGCAGGGGTCCGCACTGTCCCTATACAAAAACTATGGAGGCGACGTGAGAAAAGGAAATTTGTTAAATATTCTAAAAAATGGCTAAATATTTTCACTCTAAAAGCTTCTAACCTTTAAATGCATCCATTTGTAGGTCATTGCACAATGTTGGAGTGGAGAGAACGCGAACACTAAGAGGTAGACGATGTGGCCATGAATGATCTGACCATAATACGTGTGTTGAGAAATTGCAGATTGTACAAATTCAGGGCAATTCAGGGCATGAGGGCAGAGGTAGAGCTAATGACCTAGCTAGTGAATAAATGGGACGCCCATGAACAATGTTTTATCATCAGTGATCACAAGCTAGAAATTGAGCTTGAAGACATTTACTTCCTCAATGGTTTATCCAAAAGTGGTGAACATATCTCTTTGTTTGGAGCTAGGCAAGGTGGCTAGCCTATTGCTAGCTATAAACAAGAGTTCTGCAATGAAGAAGTTGATCCCAAAGACAACCGTATAGATACAAAAAATATCATACGTCTTGATTTGAAAGTCATTGCATTCACCATGACCAAAATATGTGGGAGCGCAACTCCACATGTGGCTACCAAGTCACAAATGGAGACAACTATCGAATGCTAGAGAGGTAACATCTTCAATTGGTGTGAAGGGGTGTTGACCAATATAAAAGGTCAACTGACTAGAGCAAAGAACTCAAAGTTAAAAAAATTTGGGTATGGTTCTATCTTGGTATGTTTTTCTTTGGAGAGTATTCCATCCCTTGCCCCTCAGTTGATCTCTATTGACCATGGTGAACCTAGAGAGCCTTGTATGGTACGATGGGTTTCTCTGATGTCCCGCCATGGTGGCGATTGTTGTGTGGTAGTTCGATTCACACCAACATATTTTCATTGGTTACAGAACCAAATATTTTCTATTGAGGATTTCCCGTATGAAGGCATAGATTTTCGAGGAGACCCCAAGATGTCCTTACCTCCAGGGACACAATGGGATGAATCAGGTAAATGAATTGTTTTGATGTGTTTTAACTCTAACTTTTATTTTGTTTTTCCATCGTCCAATACTGATAACAAAACATTTAAATGCAAATGTTGGTCCACAAAGGCCAGCCACTCTCCGCCTCTTCGAAAGGAAGCCAACAGAGCTTGTTGCACAGCCACAGAACTAGGCAGCATAAATTCTTACTGACTTAGAGCACAACCTGGAAAGTTTGACAAGAGATATCCTAGAGACATCGATGGATGATATTCCTCTTCGTCTCCAGAGACATGTTGTTGGTGTTCCTGACCAGTTTAGGAGATACCTACGTAGGGTCACATGGGTGATAGTTTATTATCATCATCATCACCATGAATAATGGATGATCATCGTAGACTATTGTATTTTTGTTTTTTGTATCACTATTTCTCGGATCAGAAGGTGTTTTAAACCTATGATCACGGACGATGTAATATTTTTTGAAACAGAAACTCTTATCTATGATATTACTACTTTCGTCGGCTATCTTGTTCAACACATATTGAATGTTGTTTTGATTTACTGTTTTAATGTTGAAAATATCTATTTATAACATTATTAGCTAATGCATCAACCAATGTATTTAAATTTCTTGGAATGTGTTGATATTCAATGTAATCAAAATGTCTTTCCAAGAGATGAACCTTCAAAAATAATCTCAGTAACACTGGATTTTTAATTGCGTATACTCTATTTAAATGCAATATAATGAGTTCTGAATCTAGCCTAACGATCAAACACTGAATGCTAAATGAAATGGTATCAGATAATAACTCAATCGCTGTGCTATATTTTGCAACATTATTTGTTGTTTGACCAAGGCTTACCCCATGCATAGAAACTAACTCATCAGTGGGTGAATAAATAACCCAGGCTGGGGAAGAAATATTCTATGTACTACGATAGGCACCGTTAGCAAAACCAATGTACACTTGAATGGATGTCAACATCTGCAATATCAAGAGTAATCAAGATAAGCAGTGATAGTAGTAAAAGAAAACTTAAACTAGACACACTCATCTATTCTAAAACAACTAACCAGAAAAATAACTAATGTACAGGTGAGATCGTCACACAAGAATTAAGCATAATATCTCTTCAGATAAAGTCCATTTCTAGGTTTATCTAAAGAGACCCCATCATAATCAGTCAATTCATAAGCCCCTTTTGCAAGCACTCGCTTGACAATGTAAGGACCATGCCACATTGGTTCGAATTTCCCAGCTCCTAGATTATCGTTAGCTTGATCACATACCAAGACTAGGTCACTTTCTAAAAAAACATGCGGTGTAACACTTCGCTCATACTGAGCTTTAACGCATTTTTTATGAGCTTCGACTACTAATGCAGCAATGTGCTAAGTATCATCTAATTGTGCTAAGTACAAAAAGAGTTTTTCCTCTTCAGAAGTAGCTGGTAGTAATTCTATGGCTAATTGGAGTGATGATATTTCATATTCAATAGGTAACACAGCTTCTAAACTGTAAACCAGTTGAAAAGGAGTGAACCCTGTTGCAG
Organism: Pinus albicaulis; assembly: GCA_034641835.2. Taxonomy (NCBI): domain Eukaryota; kingdom Viridiplantae; phylum Streptophyta; class Pinopsida; order Pinales; family Pinaceae; genus Pinus; species Pinus albicaulis. Next base: position 36,265,514 of record MU968551.1, read on the forward strand.
TTTTTGCTGAGGTTCAATATGCCCAAAGTGCTGAAAAAAGCATGGTATGCCAATTCAATTTATGAATTATGATTATCCTTTTAATCATGGTTGTTAAAAATTTATTAACGGCTTCAACCTGACCATTAGCCTGCGAGTAATATTGAGTAGAGTTATCATGGCGCAGGCCAAGTTGGTCGGAAAGTTCGGTCATCATGATGTTTTGAAAATGACTCCCATGGTTAGTAATGATAGCTTGGGGTACACCAAAATGAGCAATTACATGATTGAATACAAATGTAGCTGCAGTTTTTCCATCTGCCGCAAATGTAGGCATCGCCTCGGCCCATTTGGTAAAATAATCTACTGCAAGAATAATATACCCATGCCCCCCAACCAAGTGAGGGTTACATGTAATGAAATCAATGCCCCATTTTGCAAACCGACAACAATTATGGGGTGAAGAAGAGCTGGTGGTGCACACATCTTTCGATCAAATATCTGACAGTTGTGGCATTTTCAAACCGCAAGAATGCAATATTTTAATGATGATGGCCAAAAATAACTAGCGCACAATATCTTTTGGGTTGTGGCATACCCAGACATATGACCACCACATGCTCCAGAGTGGCAGTCATTCAAAATTCTTTCAGCCTCTTCATGAGTTAAACATCATCGAAATACAGAATCCGCACCACGATGATAAAGTGTGTCTCCAACAATATTTTATTGCTGAGATTAGTAATAGATCTTTCATCAATGTGAACGTGAAAGTTCATGTCGAAAATTTTGGGTTTGGAGATAAATGATGATATCTCCATACTAAGGATCTAACGTACTGATGAGGAACAGAGATTCATCAGCAATCAGATGCTCTACCATAGTTTCCATATCAGTATTTGTGAAGTCACACATAAGTTCGGCAAACACCAGTGATTTCTTTGATTTGGATTTTTCAAATTCTAAATCAAACTCCTGAAGGATACCAATCCATTTAGAGTATTTTCCCCCGAGTAACTTTTTAGTCAGAATGTACATCATCGGGTTGCAATTAGATATCATAGTTGTTTTTTGTAACAAAATGTAATGCTGAAATCGTTGGACAACTTGAACTACTGCCAAGGCCAATTTCTCCACATGCGAATATTTAATCTCTGTTAGATTGAGATTCCGACTGAGATAGTAAATCACATGCTCGTTGTGGAATTCATCCTCTAGAACTAATACCATTCCAATGGTGGAATCAGAGACTGCTAGGTATTAAAAGTAATCCTGGCTGTAATTTGGTGGATGCAATAACGGTGCATGGGTCAACAAGTGTTTTAAAGCATCAAAAGATCGATCAACGATCTCATCCCAAACAAAAGGAACATTATGTTTTAACAACCTGGTAAAACCTTTTGTTAACTCAACATAGTTCTGGATAAATCTACGTAGAAAGTTTTCTTTCCCTTGCAAACTTTGGAGTTGGCAAAGTGTGGAAGGAGGAGGTAAATTGATAATAGCCTCAACCTTCAAGGGGTCGAAATGAATGCCTTCTTCCAAAACAACAAATCCTAGTAATCTACCAAATTGGAAACAAAAAACACATTTGTGGGGATTCAAGTGAATCTTATAATGCCTACATCTCATAAAAATTTCTCGTAAATGAGTAGGATGATCTTCCTTGTGTAATGAATGAGTAGGTGAATCATTGAGATAAGGTTGAACAATGTGTTTAATGTCATGAAAAGCATAAGAAATTTCCCTTTTAAAAATTTTCACCAGCATTCTTCAATCCAAAAGGTAGTTTACAGTAAGAAAATGTTCCCCAAGGACAAATAAATGTTGTTTTTAGTTGATCAGCAGGGAGTATGTTTATTTGATTGCATCTAGAAAATCCATCCATAAATTAATACATTTAATTTCTGGCGCAATCATCAATGATTTGGTCGATATAAGGAGTTGGATAATTGTCCTTAGGACAAGCTTTGTTAATATCCCTATAGTCGACACACACCCATATTGTTCCTTGTTTTTTAGTAACAGAAACGATAATAGATACCCAATCCGTTAACGGGATAGGATAAGTAAAACTTGCTCTTAGTAATTTCTCAAATTCGGCTTTGATAGTAGCAGCTTTTCGTGGATGTATCAGACATAATTTTTTCCTGATAGGTTTAGCATCCGGGTAAGTTTTGATTTCATGAACGACAATCTTGGGATCAATTTCTGGAATTTCTTCATAAGACCAGGCAAATATGTCATGGAATTCTTGAAATAGGGCTTTATATGTAGTAATTTCATCTAACGTACAAGAAGCGCCTATATGAATGTTTTCAACAACTCCTTGTTTAACTGATATGTCGATGGGAACTGTCGAAGAAATATTTCCCAAATTAACTTCAGAATTTGAATTTGAAATCGATATTGGACTCTGGGGTTCCCTGACATAGTCAATTGTAAAAATATATGAAAATGTATTTTCGAATCTATCAAGCTCAAGAAAAAATGATGACCTATGATGGATATCATTGCATGGTAAATAATCTACGGACAAAAATTCATGAATGATTTCATCAGTATAAAACACTTGTTTAAAAGGATCAGGAATTGATGTTATAGCTGAGCTCGATGGTGAAAATGATTCTTAATTGATCACATTCATTGTATCAGAATCAGTTTATGGTGGATTGGAAAATGACTATAATGCCTGTTATGCTATCTCAAAAGGACTCAAAGGCATCGTGCCATTGAAAGAATCCAGTTCTGACTCTAAAGCCACTACCCAAGGATCATCAAATGGAATAGTGCTTGATGTAATCATATTGGTATTAGCAATAGTACGCGGTACGTTAGGTGGAGGCATAAAAAAGTTTCCATTAAAGTAGAATCTTTGATTAAACCTGCTCCAACATCCTCATAAGGGATAGTCGATTTTCCAACATGTTGAATACTATCCATAGAAGCTAGGTAGGTGAATAATATGAGAGATGATCAATTTTTACAATTTTTCCTTGATGAGGAAACATGATTAATCGAAAGATGGATGATATGACAATAGTCATAGCGTAAGACAAACTTTGACCTAGAAGAAGGTTGTAATCTAGAGGGGCATCAACTACTTCCACATCTAAATTAATGGTTTTACCTTCGACCTTTATAGGTAGATCCTACAAAATTCCGAATGGATGGAATCCTCTTCTGTCAAAAGCTTTGAGGATTGTCGGGGATTGGTTAAGTGTCAGAAAACCAAGTGATTTCCAACAGTTTAATGACATAATACACGTAGGCGCTCCTTCATTAATAACAGTACGAAAGCAACGTCTATTTTTAACTAGCACTAGAATTTGAAAAGCCATTTGATGAAGGAGTCGTGGTGTAAAATTTTCTAAATCAAAGACCATAAGGTTCAAATCCTGAAGATCTATAGCTCCAATAGCTGATAAGAGTAATTTCCTTTGTGCTAGACATGATTGTAGCACTTCTAAGGCTGACATTGCTGAAGGAGAAATAGCTAAATCTTCAACAATGTTGTAGTTCTGAGTAGCTCTCGCATGTGGATTGAAAGTTGATTTATGAAGTACACCTTTAGCAGGCAGTTTAATTACTAGATCAGGATTGGGTTTCTCGATATTAAGTGGATCAGAAACTGAAGGAGATGTAGTTGGTGTAAATTATAATTTTCTACTTCTTTACCAGTAATAGGATTTTTACCTCCATAGTCTTGCGATCGAGTCGCAACCATTACTTGAGATATCATCAAAATATCTGCTAATGTATTAGAAGAAGATCCAATCATCTTTTTATCTTGAACAAGAAAACGATCCTTCAAGACAACGGGTGTGGGTGAACCTTTGATGAACTTAGATACCTCAGACCTATGTGGACATTACTTGGTGAAATGATCCTCATCACAGATAAGACAAGGATAATGAAGTTTTTATTTATCGTCATTCGGCTCATTTTTCTCAGTTTTTTCCTTGGGAGATGAAGTCTGTTTACTTTTATTCTTCCCTTTCTTTTTGTTTCCAGATTTTGACTTAGTGGTAGACGAATATACAATGTGAATATTGGTAGAAATTTCCAGGGAAGAATCTCCTTTTGGTGAATCAGGTAGAGTTATTATAGGAGAAGTAACCTTTGAAGATTTCTTCTTACTTTTAGTCGTACTAACTGAACCGATTAGAACATCAGCGGCATGAGACCCTGAAGGAGTTGCTATTATTTGACCAAGACGCGATAAATCGGGAATTTTCTCGTACAAAGTACCTAACTGGGTATATACCAAGTCAAGATACTGAGCTTGAGCAATGACTTGTTCTTCCTTAACAAATCCTCCTTTAGCTACATCTTTAGTGATTTTTGGAAGTAATGATTTTATAAACCATTCTGCCAATATATGATCTGGAATAAAAAAATTCACCAAACGTCTTCTATGTCTCCATTCATGTATATGATATGATATGTACATAGACGTAGATTGTTTTAGTGAAGTTAATAATTCCGTTCCATTGTCATATCTAACTGGAAACTAAAAATGAGTTAAGAAGGCAGTTGCTAGAGCATTGAAATTGTTAAATGAACCTCGTGGTAGTTCAATGTACAATTTGGTAGCTAATCCTATTAACATTCTCTGAAAAAGTCTAAGACGGATGGAATTTTCAATCAAAGAGTTGGATGCACACCAGTGGTGGTAAGTCATGACATGGTTAGAAGGGTCCTCACCTGATTTTCCTTCAAACTTCAGGATATCACTGGGCAACTTATTTGGCATTGGCGGCTAATATGGATGATAATAGATGGGATCATTCATAAGATGTTGCAAATCAGGTAAATCCAAAATTTCTATGAATGGCAATCGACGGTTAGGGTCCTGCTGATAACCTTGTGAAAATATACTAGTTCTAGGAGGAGGATATGCAGGATATCTTGTAATAGTCTGTGCATTTGGAATCAGAATGCCCCATGGATAACTAGGAATAAATGGACCATATTGGGGTTGAAATTTTTTTTGATATGTATACCCAGGATACGACTATTGCTGGTAAACTGGATTTTGTGGAACAGATCCATATTGATATTGCCCTTGATACAGTTGATAAGTAAACTAAGGTTGACTTGTTATAACCGTACTTGTACTAGGTTGTCTTGCAGGCATTTGAACAGTATTCTGAATTGTAGGTCTAGACTGCGGAGTAGAAACTTGAAGAATATGTATTGATATTTGCGGGGCAGTAGTAATAGGAGTTGTAGACACTCCAGGAATAAGTGTGGTAGGTTGAACAAAAGTTGGAGCATCAGTTTGTGGTGGAGTTCTAGGTGTACTTGGACCAGGCTGCTGAACAAGACCAAATATAGGTATTTGAATTGTAGGTTGGACTGGCTGTTGGGTTTGATTATAACCAACCTATTGTCCAGCTTGATAATAAGGTACTTGCACATTGGGATGAAAATTCTGTTGGAATTGGGATGGATCCCACACCATATTTACTTCGGGATATGAGGGTCCCATTGAAGGTTGTACATAAGAAGGACCATAACGAGGTTCAACATATGGCTGATAATTAACTGGATAATTTCCACCTCCTTGTAGCATTTGTTGTTCCGGATAGAACTGTTTTCCTAAAGGAGGCTGCAAACCTTGTTGCGGGTACTACCCTTGAGGTTGATATTGACCTTGAGGCATGTACTGACCTTGAGGCATATACCCTCCTTGGGGTTGATATTGACCCTGAGGTATGTATTGTCCTTGAGGTTGATATGGACCTTGAGATATGTAATGTCCTTGAGGTTGCCCCACAGGCGGTATTTGACTACTTTGAGGTTGCCCCCCAGGTGGTAAATTACTACCTTGAGGTTCAAGGTTTGGAATATTTCTAGACATCATATAAATTTGTTCATTGTTCAAAATTATAGTATTTGATTCATTTGGACCAGATGATGACATACGTTTGTCGGGAAAATGAGATGCTCCTAAGAAAGTACTGGGGAGAAACTGATATCCTGTAGGAACATATGGACCACCATACAAAAATGTTTCTGGAGATTCAGAAAACATAGATGACTCACTAGACATGTTTAACGGAGGTCTATAACCTATTGGTGTAGGGTAATAAGGAATTCGGGGTGGTGAATAATTCAGACCAACGTTTTGTAGAAAATCTGTCAATGAAGAATACCAAGCGTCTTTTCTAAAAGGAATGTAAAAAACTGATTCACATTCTCTAAGTTCTAAAGTTTCCCGAGTTGAAGGAAGAACAAATTCTTCTTCTGTGCCAGTAAATAACGAGACCAGGAGGAAGATATTTTGTGATTCGATCCCTCACTCTAGGTGAATTAGGATGACCAGGAGTTGGAGTAACGAACTCTAAAGTAGGCTTAGATGTAGTAGACTTAGTTTCTGGCTCAAAAATTCCAGGTTCAGAAGGTGATAATTCACTTGTTGTAGAAGAAAGTTCAAGTAGTTCAGAAATATAAATTTTTTGAGGAGTATCCTCTGCTGTTTTCAGTTGATCTACTTCGTAATCAGGATGAATAATAATGGATGTTTCTTCCTGTTCTGTTGATCCAATCCCTGATATTTTTCCTTTTTCAGATTTAATTTTTTCTAATTGGCTTGGTGTATATTCAAGGGGTTTCCCCTGAATTCTATGTGATTGTCTCGGTAAGTCAGCCACGATTAAAACCCTTAACACTCGCAATCAAAGAAGATTTCAATAAAAATCCTAAATCCACTAAGGAAAAATTCAAATGAATCACACACCTATAAAAATCTAAGAGATCAATCCACGCAAAAACAGTATATTCCCACACTAAAAACACTAGTTGGTGATGAAATCCAACATTGTAGAATTTTAATTCAGAAATGGTAGTTGGAACAATTACCCCGACAACCTGCCTAATGAAATAGACCAGTGCAAGTTTCTCCACTTAAACCATCTCAAGTGAAGATAACCCTCTAGAGAGTCCAAGTGAGTCTAGTCGACGTCTGCTCCAGGTACAGTGGGACCTTCCCTCCACCGTCACCTTCGGAAAGAATCCTAAATTTTATAGCCACTAAGGTCACTAACGAGAACACATATACCTAGGGGAACAGTTTACGATTTGATATACATGCAAGGGCAGAGTAACAAGCTCAATCCCCTTGAAGGCTTATTGACATAATCCAAGGTTTACCAACAAGTGACCCCAAGCTCCTCGACAATGGTCTATCCTATGTTTACTGTTTTTAATACATGCACATATTCTATCTTTACCAATGAGATAGGTATGATTACTTGACTGGTTCAGACATGATCTTGTGCTTGACTCCTTTAGGAGGAGCTTCCCAGAGAATACATGCTACAATTGGATTTTCCTACTGCAATATTGACTACTTGTTTATTTTAACTACCTTGGAAAGTTAACAAAAACCTATTCCAAGACACTAGCCTAAGCTATGTTGGTGGAAAAGAGCCCTAGAAAATATAAAATTTCTAGATTGATTTTAATTAAGCGTTACTTTTAGTTGGTTGTTTCTTTAGGACAAAAGGAACAGAAGTGAAACTTCGATGATGTTTAATGACCCGACTCAAAATACTTTATATGAATCTACATGAGAAGAAACTCATTTCTTTGCAATGAAATCTATTTAGAGGAAAGAGTTGAGAGATTTCAATAACTTTCAAAACATCAATTCTTTCTTTCCTACATAAGAAACTTTGAAAAGAAGACAATTTCAAAGAACTCAATTTCACAGAAAAAAAAGAAGATATTTTGCTCAAAATGAAATTCCCTAAATCATTCAAATCAACAATAAGAATCAAACTTCTTCCAAAATAAAGCTAAAAACTATTAAAAATTATAAAATCTAAAACTAAAAGAAAACTCTAATCTTGAACTCTATCTAAAATTTGGAGGATGTTTAAGCTCAATTTGTAATCTAACCAAGAACTTTCTTCTTATTTCAAAAAGAAACTAAAACATCCAAAAATGGTTTTAAAATGAAATTCAGACCTTATGAAGCTAAAAGGTTTTCTAAGTTTGCAAACAAAAATAACATCAAATTTTCATAAGAGCAATATTTGCATCAAGTTGAATGGCTCAACAGTAAAACGATGACATACCAATTAGTTGAGGTATATAAAAGTTTCTGATTCATAGCAACAGGAAAACAAGGCAAACACTTACTCATAAAATGCAAACTAGCTAAAAAGATCACTTCAAACACAGAAATTACTGAAAGAAACTTACACAAAGGTCTTTGATAGTCAAGACAAGTTGGGATAATAACAGAGAATCAAGTAATTGGATTCCAGAAAATATAATTTTTACTTTTTCAATTTTTTTTCCAGAAGTCCGCAGTTTTTAATTAAGCAAGTTGTGGTACCGCATTATATAGCACTATAATCTGCAGAGTCTACCACTCCATTTTTAAACAAAAAGTGTGGAAGGTAGGAAAAATATAGGAAAAAATAAAAATATAGATTTACATTCAGGGATCCTATTGAGAATTCTACCCAACCTAGTTTTGAGCTAATCAAAATCAAAGAAATCTCAAAGAAATCTTTCAAAAGTCAAATTGAAAATGAAAAAGAAAACTAAGTTCAGATTTATCCCCAGTATGGACGCTATTTTGTGAGATGGAAAAATCCTTCTTGCAGACAAGAATGATCTCTCTAGTATCCTAAGGATATCTAGAAAAAAATAGACAAATACAAACCATTTTCTCTAGATCATTATGCTTCAGAATTATTAATTAACTACATATGGAGAGATGCTCCTACCTGAAGTCCAACGCTTATTTTGATCTTCAATCCAATCTCTCCAAAAGATATTGATCCAGCAAGTAAAACGGTGATCAAAGACAAGAAAAACGGATCAAAAGTACCTGCAAGATATAATAATTCAGAAACAATAATATATCTCAGTGATTAAGGAATCCAAGAATTAAATTATTCAAAGAGATACATGAACAAATTAATGAGAAAATAGAATCCATTTGTATTAATTTTGAGTGATAAGAAGTAACCTTACAACCTTGATGCCTTGATGCTTGTACACGTTCTTTCGGGGTCTCGAACAACCGTTTCCCTTGGTTTGACAAGAATCCAACTCTCTGAATTAGCATGAACATATGGACATGAGTATGTAATCATTCTCATATCAATGATGCCAAATATGGAGAGTATAATTTCTTCAGCAATTCACCTCAAAACCACCAAGTTCGAAGTACCCTTGAGACTGAAACATGGTCTCAATTTATAGCAGAAGGGAAGTAGTTTCAGTTCCAATAAGGAAGGGATAAAGTCGTCTCATAAAGGGATTTTAGCTCCAAAAACCAAGGGATAGCTCCATTAATTAAGGGACAGAGGTTCATGAATGGAAGGGGCGAAGCTCGACCAAATAACACACTAGAAGCCTCCATCTAGGATAATATTTGATCAGCTGGGATTATAGAACTTACTTTTTCTTTTATTTTACCTTTTACGGGGGTTTGCAGTTTTAATGAGTAGAACGTGCGGGATGTGCCGCAGGTTTTACAGCAATAAACCGCGGTACTGCAGGCAATGACTAGGAAAAGTGCGAAGTTAGGCTTTTTAGGGTTTTTGTTAGCCCCCTGTAAATTTTTGACAGGCAAAGTAGGGGGCTAATTTGTTCCTAAGCCTTCAATGAATGCATCTCCCCTGGGACACATCATCCTTGAAGTCTCCTGGGCCTTCACCTCGGATAATCCCCTCTGCTGATCTCCATTATAATGACCCTCTGATTGCAAGAATTTGTGCCCCTAAAGGCTCTCATTTACCCCTGTATTCCTGCAAAATATCCCTTTCCATCCCTTTTTCCCTTTGCCAAAGTCCCCCTTTATTACCCCCCCAATTTTCCCCTAACACTTCTAAATCATTCCCATACCCCTCTTAACCCACACATACACCCTTGGTTTAGTTTTATAAACCCTCATTCTTTCCATCGTTACCTTTGTTTGGCCTTGAATGACATTAAAAAGGTTTAAAAACCCACTTTAAACGTTAGGTCAGGCTTATGCCCCTTTCCCACTTAGCCCCGCAGCCTTTTGCATTTCCTCGTTATAACCTCGATAGGGCAATCACCATCCATTTAAATTGTGATCTGACGGTTCAGAACGCATCCGCCCCTGTGGCCCCCGCCGCGCGCTATTCAAAAAACAGCCCAGTTTCTATCGCACTGCCTTGCGCGGTGGGTGGTTTTTCTCGATGACCCAGCGATTCCATACACCTTCTGCCACGTGTCCCCACGTACGGCCCTGAAACCGCCCTCCATCGTGCATTAACTTTCGACTTAAGTCGCAGAGAGATATGTATAATATCCATCCGAACTATCAGCGCCCATCCAACGACTGTCACTCCTCTGAGACGCCCACGATTTAACCATAGCCTTCGTACCCCTGGCCCACTATTCCACTGCCCTTCACCGTGTCCCCCACCGTCGATCTTCTCCCAAATCTGACGGTCCTGATTGTCTCCCACTGTTGACTATTCCACTGTTACCCAGTCCTTCCATGTCGCCTCCATGTGTCTCACCGTACATTCGCCCTCCTGTTCCATATATTTGTTCAAAGGTCGAGTTTATTAAGGTTTTCGCGTATAATTGTTACGCATTCCACCAACCTGCGCCATATCTTTCTTCCACCATTCCACAGTGTTTTCCACCATTCCTCCACAGTTCCACAATCATCCACATCATCCGCCACCCCTCCATTGTTTTCTTAACAAGTTGCGTGTTTTACAGGGTTATGAGCGGTAGGAAACCGCCGAATTTCTCAGTCTCTATGATAGTCACAGAGAACGCTGAAAAGATCAGATGCAAAGATTAAATCAGTGAAGCGAAGCCCGGGAAGGTTATGGACATGACTACATTTAAAGAACTCGATCGAGAAATCTATACAATCTTCCCCGAGGCCATTAAAAGTGCAGTTTTCTCTGACAGGGATATAAATGGAACAACAAAGAGCTTAAGGCACACCAATGAATATTTTTGAACCCACAGGGACTTCACTCAATGAACCTCTGACCTATCGCGTGTGTTCATGGCATATTAAACAATACCCTTAATTTGACTACATATTGGAAAATACCCCTAAAAATCACATTATTTAACCCCCTACCAATATGAACCCAATACACCTTCCTAATTCATAAAACCCCACTTCCACTAAATATTGTAGGTATCCATTTTTTCCTTAACATTTTTTATACCCCTTTATATTTTTTCATTAACTTTGAGATCCATTTTGTATACTTGCCAATATAAAAACCCTTTACCCCCTATATATCCCCCAATATATTATGCCATTTTTTCCTCAATATATATCCCCCAATATGAACCCACTTGTATGGTATTGCTCCCCAGTGAAGCCCCTGTGTTTGAACCCTATGCAGTGGTTTGAGAGGCAAAGTACCAGTTTGAAGACCCCGAGGATTGAGCAGAAGGTCCTGTGCACAGTAAAGATAACACCAGGGTTTATTCGCCAGCAAAATGTTTTTCTTCATAAGGTACAGGGTGCTCATACAGTTTTTATTCGATACCGTGTCCCTAAAGAAATTTCCCCCTTGACAGCAGTTCGAAGCTACCAGAGCATTTATGTGGCAAACTTCTCAGCGGTTGTTTATCATTTTTTTATTTCCCCAGAAGTACAAAGAGTATTGCAGCCAAAATTCATCAAATTCATATCAGAAATAAATAGAACCAGAAGAAGACCATTCTTTCATCCAAAGAGTGACAGGGATTAAATGCTCAGAATTTAATCAGAATGGGCTTCGGCCCTCTTTCTTTTCAGAAGTTTAATATTGCATTTAGTTTTTCACCTACCTCCTCTGCTTCCCTTCATCTATAAAACTTATGAAAAAGCATTGTAATGGTTGTTGATCAGTTATCAGAGAACTGCAAGTATTTTCTTTTTAGACACAGTCTCTGTGTAAAGATTGTAAGATAGGTCGAAGGATATGTTTTCAGACTGAGTATTCAGCTATTGGCAATTTTGTACTTGATTGGTTTTGTTATTTAATTTGACAAGCACATTTCTTTGGATCCTAATCTGAAGCAACGGTGATGTTTTCCTATCTCTGTGTTTACATTCATTTCCTTTCGTTCCTACTGGCTTGCATCAGAATATTGGCATAGTATTTACCCTTGATAGGTACCCTATGTTGCTGCTCTCCTTGCCATTTATGTTTTTCTTTTGAATGTATTATCTAAGTAATGTTTTCGGTTGGTTTAACCAGTGTAGTGGATGTTATTGCCTGCTCTCTGATGTATGAATTAAATGAATTCAGTTCTTAGATGCTTCTTGTTATATATTTAGTTGGAAGATTTGGGGCTCTTTGAGAGTTAGTGTTAGTCCTGTCCACTAGGATCCTTGTACGACACAGTGATACGTAACTTTCTGTGCTCACAGAATCTGTGATGTCTCCTCCTCCTATTTTCCATATCACATAATCATCTTGAAAGATCTTATGTTTGAGACGACTATCCCAATTTAGACGCAGAGAATGCTGGGCCGCAAGCAAATCCTTTCCTGACTCCATTGCCCAATGGTTTTGAATATTTCCTGGGATATTTCACCTCTGCCTTATCTCTCTTTGCTCATCTTGGTCTTACATTGAACCCTTCTTTTCTGATAACCGACAACCAAAACAAACAATCAAACAAACAAACCTTGTGCCTATAACTAGCCTAAAATCATAACATTTGAGCCTCGTAGATATAAAAATTTGATCGAACTAGAGAGATCCCTCTCTAGACCCAGGAGGGCTAGATCCTGAGGTCTGAAAGTGGTTATGATGTTGTCTCATCTTTTGGTCTTGCCAATCTGGCCAAAACATGGGAATCCCAACATAATGGCGACTCCGCTGGGGAACTGAGTGCATTACACCTTAAACATTCCTAGGCACTCAAAACACCTACAATCTCTGGTTAGGTTGGCAGTTAAACACTCCTATTCTCACATCAAACTCTACACCATTTTTTGTGTTTTCCCATACTCTTGAATATAGTCTGGAAAGGGCCAGGTAGCCTCCGGATCTCACACTCTTTCAGAGGTGACATATCTGGTAAATGCCCTCCCAGTCAATCTCTGGTTAGAGTTTGTTGTGTTTGAAGATATCCTTGAAAAGGGACATTTCAGGAGCACTGTGGTGGACAATGTACCCTCTAAAAACTTCCTAAACCTTCCACCTGGCGACTCCAATATAACATAAATGTTTCAAAGACTCCACTGGTGATCAGTAGGCCTGCTGATTATCTTGGTGCACATTAGACTCCACTGGAAGACCAGCCTCCTTAAAAACATCAACCACAGTAGAGGTAACAAGTAGGGTTAAGTTGCTTGGTCAGAAAGCAACATTCTGGCTTCTAGAACCATTCATACAAGAGCTTACCCTGATCCAGACCCACCTGAAATAGTTGACAATCCTGAGAGCATCCTCAAGGGAGCTCATACAGTTAAAAGATCAACTATTTCCAAACACGTCCATAGAGATAATTCTGCACCAGAAGATCTTACAGCTCTATCGCATTTTCACCTTGACCTAGACCTACCTAACAGCTTATCTAAAACTAGGTCATTCAGTAGCTTAGACCAGCCAAACCCTGGGGTTCCTGGTTCATCATAGCAAGGTAGTAGACACCTTGGGATTAGATAGACCCCTCCATCTACACCTCCTGATTTACATTTCATACAAAAATTGGGGCTCAGTCACCCTAGGTCTGCTCATCAGTTCTCTGTTGGTCATAACATTCTTGTCATCCATATACCTGCTGCCCAAGCCCCTCTAGCTCATCAAAACATCATCATGGCAGCTTGGTATGCGCCTCTGGTTTTACCTCAGCCTCTAGTACCCTTACCAAATGACTATCAGTCTAAGATTCCACACTTCACTGCAAAAGAGTCCATCACAACCCAACAACATGTAGATAAGATGGAAGATTCTTTTGACTACATGGAAATTGATGATGATACATTCAAAATGAGAATCTTTGCCCAAAGCTTAGGGGGTGATGTGAAGAAATGGTTTAAGGGCCTACCTCCAGGTAGCATAAATGATCTTCTGGGCTTATATCAGACTTTCATAAATAAATGGGAAACTAGGGAAAATCCTCACCAACTCCTGGCAGAATACATGACCCTTAAAAGAAACGCAGGAGAGAGTGTTCATGATTACACAACAAGGTTCAACAGCATTTATAATGCTCTCCCTCCACATATGAAACCTCCACAAGGCATGGCCCTAGCAAAATACCCTGAAGGCTTTGATGCTGACATGGCCTATGAGCTTAGGGATAAGGAATACAACACATTGGAGGACATGCAGAAAGGAGCAGTGAACATAGAGGCAAACCTGATTGAGAAAAGAGCGAGACTGAAATCTGAAAGAAGGGTAACATACAGAGATGAAAATGTAGCTTCCACATCTGACCAAAATTATGATAAGCTGTCTAAAAATGTGGAAAGGTTACAAAAAATGATGGAAAAAATGGTTGTCACAGTCAGTAACCAGAATAGGAACCAAAACCAGAACCATAACTTTAGGAGGAACAATAACACTCCCAACAGACAAAGAGAATCGAATCAACAAGTTATCCCCCCATTCCAAGAGAATTTTCTTGATTAAGATGAGGGAATCATAGAAGAGTCTGAGGGAAACACAATTAATATGTTTGAAACAAAAGATTCAATCCACAACTGTTATTCAGAAGAAGACTAGGCCCCACCCTCGGGTTGGGAGGAGGAATGGTTGGAATTTGAAGATTACAGATTAGAATTTGAGAATGCCATGATGCAGGTCAGAGAAAAATATGAACTTAGAAGCAAAAAGAGTCAAGAAACTACCAAACCCAAAGCTTCTGAGAATACCACCAAGAAGTGACCTAAGAAAACTTCTAAAGCAACTGCTAACACTGACAAATCAACAGCCGAGAGTTCTGGAAAGAATAGAGAAAAAGATAACCAAAAAATTAATGCACAAGGTAAACCAGCTAGCAGCACTAGCATTGTAGTTAGTGCTCCTGATGAAACTGTCACAAACATTGTACATAACAAGAATCAGCCCACTAATTCAGTCACTAAGGCAGTGGCAAATAAAACAGAGATGAGCACTCCCAAGAGTCAGTCCACTTTCAATTTGGAAAGTGAGATTGTAAGAATTAAAATCTCTGTCCCACTTTCTGAGCTGGCCACTCAGGATGTATATAAAGGCCAGATTTTGAAGGCTCTAAACTTAGGTGAGAATGGTGACTCTATCAATTTGAATGATGATCAACCTGCCCTCTTGTTTGGACCAAAGATAGAGGGGAAGTTTCAGGAGGGGGTAGTTCCACCTTTCTATATCAGTCTCAACATTCATGACAAGATCCTGCACAATGAAATGCATGAATCTGGAGCATCCCACAACCTAATGCCTAAGGTAGTTATGGAAAGACTAGGTCTAGAGATAACTAGACCTTACAAATATTTATACTCTTTCGACTCTAGCAGAGTAAAATGCCTAGGCTTGATCAAAGACTTGTGTGTGAGCTTAACTCAAATCCCAGCTAAATGCATGGTCATGGATGTTGTGGTGGCAGATGTGCCACCTAAGTATGGCATGTTATTATCAAGATCATGGGGAGCCAAGCTACAAGGTACAATGCAGATGGATGGCTCATATGCCACAATCCCAATCTTTGGCCAACTTAGAAAATTGTATAGGGAGACATAGATGAAATTTCTAGTTAGTAGCCCCGAAAAACCAGAAAATTCACTTGTCTATTCTGTACACACAGACCTTGACTTCTTCATATTTTGTAATGATGGATCTTTAGAAGGGTCAGAGTCCCAAAACAGAAATACAAACGGAGAGGCAGAAGCTGTTGATTTTAACATAATAGCTGCTCTGGATTTAGAGGACGACGAAGAAGAAAACCGCAATGAAACCTGTAGGATATACGGTGGAGACCTAAATCCGACTGAACAAGAAACAGAGCGTAAACAACCATCTAGCCAGATCCCTAAAACTCTTACATGTCATGAAGATCAAAGCGACCCACGGCCTAGTACAGACTCCATAACACAACACGATGGTGAATACAGCTATAAGGGAGAAAACAATGATAATCACGAGAATAACCCTTTATGGGAAATGAGCTTTGACGGGTCCTGTACTAAAAGGACTATAGGGGCAGGGGTATGGTTGCACAATAAAAAAAATGACTACGCTGAGAGCCATGCCTGTAGCCTGCACTTCAAATGCACAAATAATGTCGCTGAATACGAGGCTCTAATCCTGGGTCTGAATCTGTTGAAGAAAAAGGGAGCCCGTAGGATTACCATAAGGGGAGACTCAGAGTTAGTTATCAAACAGGTAAACGAGGAATACACAGTGAAACATCCTAGGTTAAGAGCATATAGGAATGACACCATGGACCTACTGAAAACATTTGTTGAATACAAATTATTCTTCATTCCTAGGAGTCAAAATGTCATTGCAAACGGATTAGCTTGCCTAGCCAGTTCCTACCCCAAGAATCCCAGTGACCAACAAGTCATCATTCAGACTAAATTTAGACCTGTTGTGCCAGACAACGAAAAATACTGGCAGGTTTTTGAAGGCGATAAACAGATAGAAGATTTTCTGGTAGGCATAAACGAGTTTGAATTTTCGGATTCAGACTCCAAATATGATAATAGCCACCTAAGTGAAGAATCCTCAGGTGAGGAAGAAACACCCTGTAACATAGAAATAAATTCTTTAGATGAACAAACTGGAAACCCAGATCGCAAATGTGAAAATGCAGATAGTGAAGAGGTAGAGGTGGTGCAGGCCAAAGATAAGAATATACCCAGAGGCCTGGCACCCTTAGAGGACCTCCTTGACTTTGATGATGTGGCAAAAAATCCCACTATAGAACATGCAGACTCTGATGTGGAAGAATGAAACTTAGGCACTCAAGATAAGCCAAAAATGATTAAACTGGCTAAGTCTTTACCTGCAGACATGAGGAAGAAATACATTGACCTTTTCAAGGAATTCATTGATGTGTTTGCATGGAGCTATGAGGACTTGAAGGCCTATGACACAAATATCATCTAGCACAAAATACCCCTGAAAGAAAATCTGAAGCCCTTTAGGCAAAAGCTTCGCAGAATCAATCCCAAACAATTGCCTGTAGTAGAGAAAGAGATCAAGAAGATGTATGAAGCAGGTATAATTGTGCCCGTGAGGTTCTCTGATTGGGTATCAAATTTAGTGGCTCTGAGGAAGAAAACAGGAGAAATCAGATTGTGTATAGACTTCAGGAATCTTAATAGAGCCTCATTCAAGGACAATTACCCTCTGCCTAAAATGGAACATATTCTTCAGAAGGTAGTAGGTTCTAAAAGGATTTCCTTGCTAGATGGTTTCTATGGGTATAACCAAGTCTTAGTAGTCCCAGAAGACCAACTCAAAACAACCTTTACCACTCCATGGGGAACGTTCATGTATGTGAAGATGCCTTTTGGATTGATGAATGTTGGAGCCACCTTCCAAAGAGTGATGGACATAGCGTTTTCAGATGAGATAGGGCTCTTCATTGTTATCTACTTGGATGACATAACCATCTTTTCCAAGACCGAAGAAGAACACCTGAAACATTTGAGAAAAGTATTCGGAAAGTGTATAAGGTTTGGTCTATCCCTGAACCCTAAAAAGACTGTCTTTGGGCTACAGGAAGGTAAAATCCTTGGCCACATTATATCCAAGAAGGAGATTAGGATAGACCCACAACGAGTTGAGGGAATACTACAGATCAAACACCCCAGAAACATCAAGGAATTACAGTCTTTCATTGGGAAGATTAACTTCCTTAGGAGGTTTATTCCAAATCTGGCTGAACACCTTAGGAACATGACTAACATGCTGAGGAAAGGTGTAGGAGTTAAATGGACTGTGGGAGCTAAACAATCTTTTGAATCAGTAAAACTTGCACTTACCCAAGCTCCCGTCCTAATCAACCCAGATTTCTCCAAAGATTTCCTAATCTTTTCATTCGCCTCTGAGCATACAGTGGCTGCAGTCTTGCTGCAGAAAAACATAGAGGGAATGGAACATCCAATTGCCTTCTTTAGCAAAGCACTCAGAGATGCACCCTTGAAATACAACATCATGGAGAAACAGGCCTATGCTCTTATTAAGGCCTTGAAAGACTTCAGGGTGTACATATTGCATTCTCACACTGTAGCATATGTGCCCAACGTCATATTCAAAGATATACTGTCCCAAGACCCAGATGGGAAAAGGGACAAATGGATAGCAGTAATCTTAGAGTATGACCTTGAGATAAAACCCACCAAACTGATTAAAGGTCAGGGCTTAGCTAAGTTAATGGCTGAATCAAACTTGAAAGCCCTAGACCTCAACATGATAAATACCTTGGATGAGCAACAAGAATTTCCTGATCCCACTGCTAAGGAAGAATTTCAGAGCTCTCCTTGGTATTCCGACATTCTGTATGTGCTTACACACCTCAATTCCCCTCTCGAATTATCAAAGACCAAGGCCAGGTTCTTAAAGCTAAAAACCAGAATTTATTGCATTATGAATGAAAACTTATACTGGAAGAATCCTAATGGCCTGTTTCTTAAATGTTTGCCGGAAAATGAGGTAGAGAGGGTTAAACAAGAATTCCACGCTGGAGAATGTGGAGGCCACCTGAGTTGGAAAGCCACTGCAAAAAAAATACTCAGAGCTGGTTATTATTGGCCCACACTCTTCAATGATATTCAAAAAATGATAGTTGCCTGCCAAAAATGTCAGATCTTTGAAGGAAAAAGAAAACTCCTCCCTTTGCCCCTACAACCCATCACTGTTGAAGGTCCCTTTTTGCAATGGGGCCTAGATTTCATAGGGGAAATTCACCCTGCTTCTTCTGCCCAACACAAATGGATCCTAACAGCCACAGACTATTTCACTAAGTGGATAGAGGCCGTGCCCACTAGGAATGCCACAGATTCAGTCATCATTAGTTTCCTAGAAAGTCACATCCTCTCTCAGTTTGGCTGCCCTAGGAAAATAATCACCGATAACGCTACTGCTTTTAGATCCAAAAAGATGGTTGATTTTTGTCACATGTACCAAATAGCACTTGGTCATTCGACTGCCTATTACCCTCAAGGTAATGGATTAACTGAATCATCAAACAAGAGCCTGGTGATCATCATCAAGAAGTTGTTGGAAGAGAACAAAAAATAATGGCATAACAAGCTAGTACATGCTTTGTGGGCTGACAGGCTTACAACAAAGAATTCCATTGGCATGTCACCATTTAAGCTTGTCTATGGTACAGAAGTAGTATTCCCTACCAGCCTTGAAACACCAGTGATCAGGCTGGTCCAGGAGATCCAAACAGAATAAGATAGTATGGTGAGGAGAATAAACCAAACAATCCATATTCAACAAATAAGGGAAGAGGTCTACAACAGAACAGTGAAAGTTCAGGAGAACATAAAGAAATTGTTTGACAAAAGAACCAAAGCTGCTGAGTTCAAAGTTGGAGATAAGGTTTTGAAGTGGGATTCGAGAAGAGAGGATAAAGGAAAGCACATCAAATTTGACAGTTTGTGGCAAGGTCCATACCTCATCCAGGCCACTGTGGGTCCAAATGCTTTCTTCTTACAAGAACTAGATGGTACAGAGTTGTTTGGGGGTCCTGTCAATGGCAGGATTCTGAAACACTACTTCTGCTAATTCACAATTTCCAGTTTCATTTCCATTGTACATACCATTGCAACTTTTTATTTTCAAGAAAAAGAAAAATGTTTCAAAAAATAGAGGAAAAGGAGAGGTTAAAACATGCTTAAAACATGGACCTCTGATATGCGAAAGAGTGGCTCTAATAAACTCAAAACTTGAGCTAAAGAAAGTAAAACAGCTGGTCCTAACATGCCAAAATTTGGACCAGCAAAGGAAAAGAAGAATCAGCTCTAACATGCCCAAAACCAGAGCTGAAATGGAGAAAAGGAGTGACTCTAACAAGCTCAAAACTTGAGTCATAAAAGGAAGGAAGGATAATTCAATTTTCAGATTTCAAGACTTCACGGTTTTGTTTTCAGTTTTCTGCAAATTCCTATCCATGTGCAATTGTTTTTATGCCTTGGATCCACAACAAGTCAGACAGTCTAATTCTGGCTTGACTGTTTTTCAATTTTTGTTGTAGAATGTAGAGAAGAAATCTGCTGGACAGTTTAATCCCAGCATATGTTAGATTAGGTAGAGAAACATACGAGACCAACAGTTTAATCCGGTCTCATGGAGTAATAAGGGTAGATTTAGAATAGGTTTATTTTCTGTTTGCAAAAATAAAATGATGTAAAGGGTTTGCTAGCTCAAATGCACCCTGGAAGAAGAAAAAATGCTAGGATTATAGTATGGGTAGGTAGTTTGTTGGAGTAAGTTTCTGCTGATGTAATGTTTTCATATTGTGGCAGCTTATCAAAGAAAGAAGGGATGTGTAAAGAAGCAGGCATCTGGCCTACACCAAAGATTTATCCTCTGAATTCTTGACTCCTTCGAGAAGAAGCCATCCCCATGTGGAGCCAATGTTAGCCCCCTATAAATTTTTGACAGGCAAAGTAGGGGGCTAATTTGTTCCTGAGCCTTCAATGAATGCATCTCCCCTGGGACACATCATCCTTGAAGTCTCCTGGGCCTTCGCTTCAGATAATCCCCTCTGCTGATCTCCATTATAATGACCCTCTGATTGCAAGAATTTGTGCCCCTAAAGGCTCTCATTTACCCCTGTACTCCTGCAAAATATCCCTTTCCATCCCTTTTTCCCTTTGCCAAAGTCCCCCTTTATTACCCCCCCAATTTCCCCCTAACCCTTCTAAATCATTCCCATACCCCTCTTAACCCACACATACACCCTTGGTTTAGTTGTATAAACCCTCATTCTTTCCATCGTTACCTTTGTTTGGCCTCGAATCACATTAAAAGGGTTTAAAAACCCACTTTAAACGTTAGGTCAGGCTTATGCCCCTTTCCCGCTTAGCCCCGTAGCCTTTCGCGTTTCCCCGTTATAACCCTGATAGGGCAATCACCGTCCATTTAAATTGTGATATGACGATTCAGAACGCATCCGCCCCTGTGGTCCCCGTCGCGTGCTATTTAGAAAACAACCCAGTTTCTATCGCACCGCCTTGCGCGGTGGGTGGTTTTTCTCGATGACCCAGTGATTCCATACACATTCTGCCACGTGTCCCCATGTACGGCCATGAAACTACCCTCCATCACGCATTAACTTTCGACTCAAGTCGCGGAGCGATATGTATAATATTCGTCTAATCTGTCAGTGCCCATCCAATGGATGTCGCTCCTCTGAGACGCCCACGACTTAACCATAGCCTCTGTACCCCTGGCCCACTATTCCACTACCCTCCGCTGTGTTCCCTACCGTCGATCTTCTCCCAGATCTGACGGTCCTGATTGTCTCCCACTTTTGACAATTCCACTATTACCCTGTCCCGCCACGTCGCCTCCACGTGTCTCACCGTACATTCGCCCTCCTATTCCATATATTTGTTCAAAGGTTAGGTTTATTAAGGTTTTCGCATATAATTGTTCCACATTCCACCAACCTGCACCATCTCTTTCTTCCACCGTTCCACAGTGTTTTCCGCCATTCCTCCGCAGTTGCACTATCATCCACATCATCCGCCACCCCTCCATTGTTTTCTTAACAAGTTGCGTGTTTTGCAGGGTTATGAGCGGTAGGAAACCGCTGAATTTCTCAGTCTCTGTGACAGTGACAGAGAACGCCGAAAAGATCAGATGCAGATATTAAATCAGTGAGGCCAAGCCCGGGAAGGTTATGGACATGACTGCATTTAAAGAACTAGATCGATAAATCTGTACAATCTTCCCCGGGGCCATTAAAAGTGCATTTTTCTCCAACATGGATATAAATGGAACAACAAAGAGCTTAAGGCACACCAATGAAGACTTTTGAACCCTATGCAGTGGTTTGAGAGGCAAAGTACCAGTTTGAAGACCTCGAGGATCAAGCAGAAGGTCCTGTGCACAGTAAAGATAACATCAGGGTTTATTCGCCAATAGAATGTTTTTCTTCATAAGATACAGGGTGCTCATACAGTCTTTATTCGATACCGTGTCCCTGAAGAAATTTCCCCCCTGATAATAGTTCGAAGCTACCAGAGCATTTATGTGGCAAACTTCTCAGCGGTTGTTTATCATTTGTTTGTTTCCCCAGAAGTACAAAGAGTATTGTAGCCAAAATGCATCAAAGTCATATCAGAAATAAATAGAACCAGAAGAAGACCATTCTTTTATCTAAAGAGTGACAGGGATGAAATGCTCAGAATTTAATCAGAATGGGCTTCGACCCTCTTTCTTTTCAGAAGTTTAATACTGCATTTAGTTTTTCACCTACCTCCTCTGCTTCCCTTCAGCTATAAAACTCAGGCAAAAACATTGTAATGGTTGTTGATCAGTTATCAGAGAACTGCAAGTAGTTTCTTTTGAGACACAGTCTCTGTGTAAAGATTGTAAGATAGGTCGAAGGATATGTTTTCAGACTGAGTATTCAGCTATTGGAAATTTTGTACTTGATTGGTATTGTTGTTTAATATGACAAGCGCATTTCTTTGGATCCTGATCTGAAGCAGCGGTGATGTTTTCCTATCTCTGTGTTTACATTCATTTCCTTTCGTTCCTACTGGTTTGCATCAGAATATTGGCATAGGATTTACCCTTGATAGGTACCCTATGTTGCTGCTCTCCTTGCCATTTATGTTCCTCTTCTGAATGTATTATCTAAGGAATGTTTTCAGTTGGTTTAACCAGTGTAGTGGATGTTATTGCCTGCTCTCTGATGTATGAATTCAATGAATTTAATTCTTAGATGCTTCTTGTTATAGATTTAGTTGGAAGATTTGGGAACACTGGGGATTAGTGTTATCCCTGTCCACTAGGATCCTTGTACGACCTGCTAATCTATAACTCTGTGCTCTGAAATCTGTGATATCTCCTCCCTCCTATTTTCCATATCACATAATGATCTTGAAAGATCCTATGTTTCAGACGACTAGCCCAATTTAGAGGCTGCCTATTGAGTAGCAAGCAAATCCTTTCCTGACTCCATTGCCCAATGGTTTTGAATATTTCCCGGGATATTTCACCTCTGCCTTATCTCTCTTTGCTCATCTTGGTCTTACATTGAACCCTTCTTTCCTGATAACCGACAACCAAAACAAACAATCAAACAAACAAACCTTGTGCCTATAACTAGCCTAAAATCATAACATTTGAGCCTCATAGATATAAACCTTTGCTCGAACTAGAGAGATCCCTCTCTAGACCCAGGAGGGCTAGATCCTAAGGTCTAAAAGTGGTTCTTATGTTGTCTCATCTTTTGGTCTTGCCAATCTGGACAAAACATGGGAACCCCAACAGTTTTAATGAGCTTTTCTCCAATTCCAAGACTTGGTTTAGGAACTTTATGATTTTGGACCTCTAAGGGAGAAATATATAGTTATCTATGAACCCATATAGATAGATAAATGTCATGGTGACAAATTCCAGTGTAACAGTTACCCTAACGCTAACCTAATCAACCTTCATCATCATATTTAGGGTAGGGTAGATTGACAGATCACAATGATCTCCAGAAGAATCTAGTGGAGGACAGTTGCCATCTATGTTGTGGGTAAATTAAGACTAAATGGGATCAAAACACAATAATTCATGTGATAATTAACGCTAAAGTTATTAATTAATAAATTATTGCTTAATCCTTTGTAAATCCACCGTCACGTACTTTCACACAATTAAATCATAAATGTACCCAAAGTGCTATACCTATGACCCTTTTAATTTTCAATCAACATATAAATGATGCATACTATCGCCAAGTTGTATAATTGCATTGCAATGTGTATGACCTTATAATATATGTTGGATATGATTATGTGTACATTTAGAAATATAACATCCACAGCTTGGAAAAACAATAATCAAACCCCAAACCTTTACATAAGTCAGTTTCATGATGTGTATGAACATTGTTTCTCTTAAGATGAAATTAATATATTTTTATTAATGTATGGTAAATAGTAAAAGGTTAAAATGACTTCTTCTATTTTTGTGGGCATGACAGATGTGTGATGTGGAGCAGTAGGAAATTGATGGCTAAAAACAAGACTTGGAGTGGCTACTAATAGCATGATGAGATCCAAGGTGGCTCTTGAACTTGTGTGTCAAAAAAAGACTCCTCGAGTGGCCACTAATAACACTATGAGCTCCAAGGTGGCTCCCCAACTTGTGTGGCTAATAGCACGATGAGCTCCAAGGGGGATCCCCAACTTGTTGTAACACCTTGTTTGTTAATTTGGAACTTTGAAGAGATGGCTATGTAAGGGCGTAAGTTATTTCGATGAAGGAAATTGTTTGTTTTTGATGTGGATTGATCTTGCTCTAGGATGGATTTTGGGTAAAATTATGTATATTTGTTTTCAAGTATGAATCTCTTTGTTGTGCTAATGTATACCATATCTTCTTTTTCTATAAGAAAATTTAAATCTTGGTTCGGTACTTGAAAATTGGATATATTATAACCGAAATTAATTTTCCTTATGAAGAATAAAGAAGTCTTCACATCAACCTGAGCATTCCAACGATCTAAATTTACAATTTTTTTAACTCCATCTTCATCAACATGTCCAGATACATCACCCTGATCGGGGAAGTGAATTGAACCTGTGATAAGTGCTATAACAACCCGCCTCATCACCATTTAACCAAGTCCCCATAGACTAGATTTCTCTACTTTTAAATTAAAGAAAATAAAATATTGTAATCTAAATTTATAATTGGTTGATATTTAGGTTTAGATTTCACTGCTTTTGAATTAAAGAATATAAAATAAGTATCTGGTAATTAGGGTAAGTGTACCCGTTTCTCAATAGTGAAAAAAAGACATTGTAATCCTGGCACTATGGTTGTAGTTCTCAGGTTAGTATTACAATAAAATTCATTGTATTGTATTTTGGAGTAATAGTGTTTGGTTAAGAAAATGATTTAGCATTAGATAGATTTGTTTTACATTGCATTTTGGAGTAATAAAATTGCATTAAGAAAATATAGTTGTTAATTGCACAGTAAATGAGGTTGGTTTGGTAATCACATCCACCTCTTAAACTTTTCCATTTTTATTTTTGCAATGTATTGTGTTATTTTTTTATGAGATAATTATACAGCAGTTAAATTTTAAGAATGCTGGTGTCATTTTGCAAATTTCTTTCTTAAAAAAATTTTAAATTTTATTTTTAAAAAATAAGTTATAATTTGTTACAAGATTATCATATCTCCAAAACTGACAAAATTTTATAAACACTATATCATTAAAAATGGCACAATTAATAAAGTATCACAACTATTTTGCAGCTTGCAAAGAAAAAAAATTCTATTTTAAAACAAATTTCTATCCTTAAAATCTTCCCAAACACATGTATTTCTATTTCCAAATTTATTAAATAATTAAGATAAATTTATATCCTTAAAATTTTAAAGAAGAATCATAAACTATGGCTTATGATTGAACTTAATTTTATTTCCAAATTTATTAAATAGTGGAGATGCAATTTTTTTTGTGAAATATATTTTTCATTATGTATTGAATTTAATTTTAAATTTACTAATGATTTTTTAATTTTCTTATGGCATAAAATTTTTGATATGTATAATTTTGTAACAACTGGCTTAAATGATAATTGAGGATTAAGTTTATTGTTAAGACTTTAAAAACAATTGTTTTTATTATTTTTGAAAACAATATATTATGAACAGAGCTTAAGGTTGATTAAATGAAATTAGTTATGGAGTTGGTTCCATAAGTGAAATATTGATGGTAAAAATAATTTATTCCAACTGAGAAATAGTAGAAGGGAAACAATTTTGGTCAGTTACTCTTCCTCTTTGGATAAAGGTAAAATCCGCGTGAGGAAGAGGGGTTTTGACTTATGTGCTAAAAAGTGAATAGAGGAGAGAGAGATTGTATTCCCGAGCTAGTGTAATCCAGTGAAAAAATCCTCTCAGCTATCCTATAAACTTGAAGGTGGATTGGATCGGAATCCTGAGATCCCTTCCGAGAACTATTTCTTTCTACTTAGCTCAGGAGTGGAGCATAGGGGGTATGAGGATGTAATTTCCTCATACATGGTAGGGAGGGTAGCCAAAATCAACTGCAGAGAAGTAAAATTATGTTTTTTATTAGAGAATTAATTTATGTTGTTGATTAGAGAAGTAATTTCGGAAAAAATGTTGTTTAAATAAAAAATTACAGGAAAGGTATATAGTTAGGAAAAATAATATATTTCTATACAAACTGCTAGATCTTATTTCCTAATACTATGAGTTTGTAATGAATTATTGTGTCAAATATATTATTAAATATATAGTGAAAGAAATATTGTTGAGGAAGATTATCAGACTGAAGTAGGAAGATCATTGTATAAACTTGCTAAATAATTTTAGTTATTATTTACAGTATTTTTTTAAAGAAAAAGGAAATTATGTGTAGGGGTTGGGTTGTCATAACCTGGAATGATTTACTTAAGTGTGAAAATTACACACTCAACCCAGTACAAGTTCTAGTATGACCTATTAAATTATAGCCAAAAGGAGTATTACGTTCTATAGCGGAAAATAGCCATGCATTGTAGAAGGAAAATTACAGTTAGCCAAAGAATGAGTTTTATTTACCATTGGTATTTAAATATCTTGAATATAAGGTAAAATGAGTAATCTTGGTGAGGCTTTAACTTAGCTGTAACAAGAAAACAAAAAAAGAATTCAAATGTGTATTGCTAACAGGAATCTACCTGAATTGCAGAGTGCAAAGACTCCGGTATTCAGGTTATTCTCCCAGCAAACAAAAATGACTATACATGGACTGAAGGCAAGTCGGTCCGGTCGACTTAAAAATTCTATATATAATTCCAACAGAGCTTCCATGTAGCAGATAATGCGTTAATAAAACTAGAAAGTCATGATAAACAAAATTCACAAGCTATAACCAAGCGATTGTATCCAAAAATTATGCATACTGTTCGATAATAATTCGGAAGGAACAAATGTACAAGATATGATAATATCCTCGAGCTAGAGAAGCAAAGGATTAAAACTACATGATATACAAATATTGTACTTGAAATAAGTACTTGAGTAAAAACCATCAAAAAAATTATTACAGAAGCCCACGAAGGGATTTAAACAAAAATGATAAACTAAGAACAATTAATATGTATTATACTTATGAATGAGCTTTCACTTCGCTAGCTGAATTAAAATACATGTGAATAAATCCATTTACAGAGATTTATAAACCTATAACTTCGAGAATATAATAAATTAGTAATTATAATGGAATTTTTAACACATGAACGCGAAGACTAAGACGAAATCGGACTGAAAGCCATTCACGGTACCTGTAATAGGAATCCACTGAAAAATGGTGAAAACATGGTTTAATGGGAGAGTATGCCATGGTGAAACCAAATGAACAAGATAGCCAATCATGAGATAAACATACTTGCACCAGAACAACCATAGCAGAATATTAGAGTATAACTCTGAATGATAAAATACTTAAGAAAGAAAGGATAAGCTCTTTTAGCGGCTAGGGTAAAACAATAATTCATTACCTATAAAAAATTGGTGTCGGAGATAGATAATACCCTACAACAGATAGGAGTAGGGTTAAAAAGATGGAAAATGACTGAGAAGATAGAAAAATTATTAGATTAAAAAAAAAAAAGCAAATAGCAAAAGTAGCAAAGGAGAAATTTACCTCTCCTTCTGGTGGCAAAAGAGATTGAACGACAATACGACGGTGAAAATCTGGAACAACAGAGAACTTGGAATATTTTATCCCAAGCTAGTAAGGAACTCAAGGAGGCCGCGGAGCATGACCTGTGGACGAAGGATTACCATTTGAACTTGAAATTATTCCTTTCGAACGCAATCCCAAACCTTAAACTTAACACTCATGAATGGTAGCAGCTCCCAGAACAACGAAAAATAAAGAACCAACATAGATAAATGATGAGCCGGTTTGGACTAAAAACCTCAGTGTGGATTACAAGCCACACATACCTGTAATATCGAAGTAAGAAGGAGCCATGAGCAGAAAGGCAACGGGTTGAGTTTCAGAGCTTCTAACCCCAGTAAACTTTGTGAAAATGAGCAAAACCGTTAGGGTTTAGGGTTATGATGTTAAGTCATTTGAGAGGGAAAAATCACAGCCGTAGGTATCAACTTATCCTTCGATGCAAGATTACCCAGCTGTCATAGCACAGATCCAAAGGAGTAGAGTGGTACGTGAGATCCACTAGAAGAATTAAATAAGGTTAATGCGAAGTACCACAATTAGGGGTAAGTAGATAGACCTGGAAACAACCTTATCTCACAAAATCCGAAGTAATCAATTCGGTAGCCAGGTGTAAGTACCAACAATCCAGTGTCGAGATGACTTGGTCAGACTACATTTAGTATGTATATATGTTACCAATTTCTTATGCAAGAATAAACGTTAGAGTTTAGAGTTTTATTTCATATAATAGACCAGCAGTATAAAGTTCAAACATGAGATTTATTTCATGATTTTTTTTATATGTTGAAATGTAACAAAGCTTAGTATGTTATGTTATGAGGTAACAATATAGTTACGATATGTAAAAACAGGTTGAACAATAATTTTTTTATTTTTATTTTAGGATTTTGATATGATGAATGTTACAAGTGGTATGGTCAACTAACGTTTTCAAATTGTGTATAAACCGATGCATAGAGAAAGAAGAGAATTATATCAAGAGACAATATGAAAAGGGGTCAAACGTAGCAGCCATCCCAGAACCCCGGGGAGCCACAACCTCGACCAGAAGTGAATCCAGAGATGTGGGTATAGCTGAGTGTGGATCAGCACCAGCAAACAAGCAGATTGTTGGAAGAGAAGCAGCACCAAACCCACATTCTGCTAACTACAGTACAAAAGTTACAAGAGGAAATGGAGATGGTGCGAAATGATAATGCGCATCTGATGCAAGAACAAGAGAGGATATTGAAAAGCCTCTCAAACAAAAAAATTCAAGGAATTGAGAAACCAGGTACTGATAGAGAGTTTCAAGATGGAAGTGAGCAATAGACAAGAGATCATGACACTGACAGAATGGAAATAAGTCAGTCCCAGCATAGTAAGAGAAATAAAAACTATAATGAAGCTGAGACAAATAATGTATCAGATCAGAAAGAAGTTAAGAGATAGAAAGTGGAGCTACAAGGTGAATATCAAAAAATAAAGCCTCCTATGTTTGATGGAGTAGAAGAGGAAGTGGTTGAGGCATGGCTTATAAAAATGAACAAGTGTTTTCAAGTATATGCATACAACAGTAATCTTAAAGCCAGATTGGCTATTTATCAGTTAAGGGAAAAAGCCACATTATGGTGGAGGAGGTGAAAAATGTTCACATTATAGAATACTAGGATGTGACTTGGGACTCATTCCAACAATATTTTAAAGATAAATACTTAACTGAACGATTCTATGACGAAAAATCTAGAGATTTCCATGACTTGAAGATAGGACAAATGATGATGGTTGAGTACATCACTAAGTTTACTTCCTTACTTCGTTATGTTCCCTATTTAAGAGATGAAAAGCCTAAAGTACAACGATTCCTGAGTATTTTTCCGAATTATATGAAAGAACATATTGAGTTTGTGAATCCTAAGACTATGGACGAGGCAATCAGAAAGGCCAGAATGTGTTACCAGCAAGCTAAAGCGAAAGGTGAACAAGGAAAAAGCTGGCAGGCAAAGAAAGAGCATAAGGGCAGTTCTGGTTTTAAGAGAAATGGAACTAGCAATTTCAAAGGTGCTGCAAAAATCTCAGTTATAAAACATTTTGGAAGGAATCATCAAAGAATAAGATGGCCTACAGAAGATAAACCCACAGAAGCCTCCAACAAATTAGAACAAGCCCAAAACCAAAAGCCACCTTTACAGTGTTGGGGGTGTGGTGAGGCACATTACTACAAGAACTGTCCACAGTGAGGTAGGAGTGAGGTAGTTACCAATTTGCAGGAAGCCTCAACAGTGGGTGATGTCACCAGAAACATACCCATAATTAATGCAACAATGGAAGATAGATAAGCAGATTTCCAGCGGACAATGATAGAACTGGAAGGTAAATTGTTATCTCAATCTATTTCTATTTTGGTAGACCCAGGTGCAAGTTTAAGCTATGTAAGTCCCAAAGTAGTAGAAATTTGTAAATTGCAGAGTTAGAAATTCAGAAACCCAAGGCTAGTACAGTTAGCCACTAGAGATAAGAGGAAATTTAGTGCCAAAATACTGAACTGTGCACTAAAAATTAGTGAACAACAGCTAACTTTGGGTCTGAATATATTACCTCTGGGTTCGTATGATGTGCTACTTAGCATGGATTGGTTGGAGAAACAATGGATGTTAGTAGACTGTAAAGAAAATATCATCTACTACAGAATGCAGGATGGAACCTGCCAAGAAATCCAAGGCATAAAGAAACCTTTACAGCTGCGTCCAATCACAACATCTCAAATGGGAAAGTGCATTAGGAAGGGATGCTAGCTATATGCCATACAAGTGGGCTTTTCAAATTCTAAAGAAAAGGCTCCAATGCTGGAAAATATACCAATAGTACAGGAGTTTAAAGATGTATTTCTAGAGGAAATACCAGGGTTACCGCCTAGAAGGGACATAGATTTTACCATTGATTTGATACCTGGAACATCACCAATTTCAAGTGCACCCTTTCGAATAAATGTACGTGAGTTAACTGAATTAAAGATGCAGTTACAAGAATTACTAGATACAGGGTAAATTCGACCAAGCGTATCCCCTTGGGGAACACCCATGCTGTTTGTGAAGAAGAAAGACAGAACCATGCAAATGTGCATGGTTTATCACCAGCTTAATAAATTGACTGTTGCAAATGGATATCCTCTATCGTGAATTGATGATCTGTTTGATCAGGTGAAGGGAGTGACAATATTTTCAAAGATAGATCTAAGGTCGGGATACCATCAGATCTGGATAAAGGATGAAGACATACATAAAACTACTTTTCATACAAGGTATAGACACTATGAATTTGTGGTGCTGCCTTTCGTGTTGACTAATGCACCAACAACATTTATGAGGTTAATGCATGGTGTATTTCACCCCTATCTGGATAATTTTGTGTTAATATTTATTGATGATATTTTAATTTATTCTAAAAATGTGGAGGAACACAAAGAACATCTACGGATAGTGTTGGAAATGTTAAGGAAGCATCAATTGTACGCTAAGTTCAGCAAGTACGATTTCTTCAAGGAAGAAATACAGTATCTTGGTCATTTTATTCCCGAGGAAGGTATTTCAGTTGACCCTGAGAAAATCAAGATGATTATGGAATGGAAAGTACCTCAAAACATGGCAGACATCTGATCCTTTATGGGATTGGCTGGTTATTATCAGCGGTTTATTGAAGGTTTTTCAAAAATTACTTTTCCAATTACTCCCTTACAAAGAAAAGGAAAAATATTTAAATGGAAAAAAGAATGTTAGGACAATTTTGAAAGACTGAAACAGTTATTGACCACAACTCCAGTATTAAGGGTAGATGATCCTAATAGAGTTTGAAGTCTGCATAAATGCATGCAAAAAAGGAGTTGGGGTGATTCTATCACAAGAGGGTAAAGTGATTGCGTATGAGTCAAAAAATTTAAAAGAGCATGAGCAACATTATTCCGCTTATGACTTGGAGCTGACAACAGTAGTGCATGCACTCTGGGTATGGAGGCACTACTTGCTTGGAAAAATATTTGTACTCAAAACTGATCATAGCAGCTTAACCAACTATTTTA
The DNA here is from genome assembly GCA_034641835.2 of Pinus albicaulis. Classification (NCBI taxonomy): domain Eukaryota; kingdom Viridiplantae; phylum Streptophyta; class Pinopsida; order Pinales; family Pinaceae; genus Pinus; species Pinus albicaulis. Next base: position 36,297,405 of record MU968551.1, read on the forward strand.
AGCAAGCTAATCTCAATTCTCACCAGGTGAGGTGGAATGCCTTCCTGAGCAAATTTGACATTGATATGCTGCATGTAAAAGGTAAGGAAAATAGAGTAGTTGATGCGTTAAGCAGAAAATTTCATGGTGTTTATGAGCTGTATTATAATCAGGTTGAGTGCAGATTTTTGGAGCAGATAAAAGTAGAAGCTGAGAAAGTTCCTGAGTATAATTTTATGTGGCAGCAAGCAAAGGAGTTCAAAGACCAAGAAAAATTAGCTGATTACGAAATTAATCAAGATGGGCTACAAACTTTTAAAGAAAGGATCTTTATTCCAAATCGATTGGAATTAAAGGAGCTGATTTTAAACGAGTATCATCGAAGTAACTACTCTGGACATCTTGGGTATCAGAAGATGTTAACAACGATAATGAAAAGTTATTTCTAGCCAGGTATGAAAAGAGATACTGCCAAATATCTGAACAAGTGTTTAGAGTGCTAGCAAGTGAAAGTGGAACATCGACACCCAGCTGGTCTGATGCAAGCTATATTGGTACCTCAGTGGAAGTGGGAGGTGATATCCTTAGACTTTATCACTGGATTACCTAGGTCAATAAAACACAATGACTCCATAATGGTGGTGGTGGATCGATTAAATAAATCAACACACTTTATACCAGTGAAATCCTCATATAAAATGGTGCAGATAGTGGACATATTTATGCGCGAGATCTTTAGACTGCATGGTATCCAAAAGATGGTCATATATGACAGAGATGTGAATTTTACTTTAGTATTTTGGAAGACGTTATTTACAGGATTTGGAACTCAAATTAATTTCAGCACCACTTACTGCTATAGGGTAAAATGCTTGGGTTGTTGGATCTCGAATATCCCTCTTAGGGCTTTCCGGTGCCCGAGGCAGATAGTAAGATTAGCTGTATAGTTCACAAAGAAGATACATACATGTTCATATCAACTTAAACAACTTGATGGAATAGGATGGAAGATTACCTCTTTAATGATCTTGAAGTCTCTTGGAGAGCCCTAAGTAGCGCAGCAGGGATCCTCCTTTACCAGCTCCAAATATTGACCCCGTGATCAATCAATGCACCAATGTAATCTCTACCACAATATACATTTCCTATCAATTAAGTTAATATATGATAAAAATTTTAAATATGCACATCTAAGCCATTAATCTCATGCTATATAAGTAATTGAATAACAATAACAATATCAACGCATAGAATGGAAAAAATAGATACAGTTCTATTGATTTATAAAAAGGAGGATTACAATCGTCGGTTGTACCAAGCCCTCCTTAGCCTTCCAATCTCTCTATCTCTGAATGTGGTGATGTGTTGATCAACAAGTTCTCAATTAACCTCTTTGATTTTTTACCTTCACAGTACAAAAATAATTCTCTGCTTCACATGTATTCAAAAACTTTGACAATCCTTCGACCTTGAACCAAGAGCCTACAACTCCATTAAATAGGAGATGGAGAGAGCAATCATTTCATTTCTCCTTCCACTAGTTATAAATAGAAAAAACCAAGATGCTTCCTCAACTTCCCATGCTTTTTCCTTTCTTGAGAGTTCAGTTGTTTTTGGAAAGGCCCAATAAGAGACTGGTGCTTTGGAGTTTCTATTTTGTACTGACTCTCTTATGAGAAAAAGCTGGAATTTCAAATCATTCTCCGAGGGTTTTTCTTGTTTCAAACTCAAAACACGGGTAATGCTGCCTTCTAGTCTAAATGGAGCGTTTCCCTAGCCACTAACATGACCTTTTCATTGATCAGATGCGTTATAACGCTCTTTTTCCGTTATAGGGGTGCGTTACCTTGGCAGAAGTAGGTTTAGTTTAGGTCTATATATTCCTTCCATATTTATCTTCTCCTCTGAGCTGATGAGGAGGTTATTTGGCCTGTAACAGCTGCCCCCTAATGTGTGAGGTCAGAGATGAAGACAATGGCTGAAATAATTTATAATGTGTGTAGTAGAGATAAAGAGATTTAAAGACTGAGGAAAACTTGAAACAACAACATATGTTAGAAAATATAGTATCTATCTTGAGTCAGGCATTCCCATGATCAGTAGCTAATAAACATGATTTCTCTATAAAAGAGATATGAATAATCTGTCCATCATTAAGCACAATGTGGAAGTGTCTGTGATAACAGGATCAGGCTGAAGAAGCTGTCTCCATAAACAATATCACAACTTGGGGAAGGGAACATAGCTTTAATGATGTAAACTTTGCCCCAAGGTCTTGACCGCCGCTTCACTTAAACTGCATATTTCTCAACATGTGAATGAAGGAGTAGTCGTCGAACATGTGAGAAATCATCTGATTACCAGTCGATAATGAAAAATATTAACAGACACGAAGGTGGCCATCGATAATGATGATGGTCCCTAAGATGCATAGTACAATATAGCGAGTGTGAATCAAAAGAGTTGAAGTCGAACATCAGAGAATCATATGACTGTGGCGTCAATGATGTATGATGAAAACTCCTAATCAAATGCAAGATTACCTACCACCGATGTCCGCAAGTATCCGGGTACCGTACTAAGCCTCGGATCAACTTCCTATGGCAGATAAGTCGATAGGAAGAGATCTATTGAAAGGTAGGCAGACCGAGGCATCCCACATCACCAACACGAAATGGAAACCAAATGATTTTTTTTTTTGAAGGAGATAATGAAGAGCAAATGGGGATAACTGACGACAAATAATTTCTGGCATAATGAGAGGTTTGGTTGATAAGAGGAGTAGTAGATAGCGATATCTGCTTGAACAATAGAAGGCACTGTAACAAGGTACTAGGCAGCTGGGGCTTAATGAACACCAAAGAGTTTGTTAGGATTTTACTGGTGTAGGAACACTCAGAGATGAAGGCTAATACTCATAGACGGTAGGGTTCGGCTAATCGCGAAAGAGTTTTCTGGGGAGTGCCATGTTTAAGATTTTTGCTGCCAAATCGACCTTTCTAAAATGTAACAGAGGTACTATCCATTTTGTCCAAAATTTTCCCCGTCTGATTAGGTTTAATGAGTCCAGATGAGTAAACTCGGTGAATTTATCATATTTAGAGAGTCTGAAAAATGTCGTAAAAGACAACTCTATTCCGCATATGATTAGGTTTAACGAGTCCATATGAGTAAACTCGGTGAATTTTTCATGTTTAGAGAGTCTAAAAAATGTCGTAAAAAATAGCTACATGGGGTAACTTTGTCATGTGTTGATAACCGGGCACGACAAAGGGAGAATAGTAAGCCTGAAACGGTTCATTTTTTGTGAGTTAGTCCATCGAAGCTGGAAAAGTGAGAAATCTATGTTCAATGGACACCTACCTCATTTTGTTATGAGTACGAGGAGACGAAGTAAACTCAGTACTCTTTGTGAAATTTTTAACAAGTCCGACAAAGAAAAACTCGGTGTTCTCTGTGAAATTTTAATGAGTCACGTGGAGAAAACTCGGTCACTTTTTCTGTTTAAAGAGCTTTGAAAAAGAGGAAAAAGAATGGCTCCTTACTCTCTGTCGTGGTAGTTTAATGAGCCTGACAAAGGCAACTCGGGGTTTTTTCAGTTTTATGAGCTAGAAAAAAGTTCCTAAAAAGAGAGCTCAGTGCTTCTTCATATCAGTTTTAATGAGTCTGAAGAAGAAAACTCCAGGTTTTTCGGATTAACGAGCAAGAAAAAGGCCATAAAAAGAACGCTCGAAATTGACTTCGTATAAGTTTAACGAGTTCGAAGAAGAGAACTTGAGGTTTTTTGGATTAACGAGCAAGAAAAATACCGTAAAAAGAATGCTTGAAATCGGGGTCAAAACATGGTTATGTCTGCATATAAATCTTGATCAGTCATCAGAACATCAGTAACCAACCTCAATAGTTGTGACACATATGCAGCAAGAATTCACAACATTTTGTAGACTAGCTAAGAAATTCATGCCCCAAAAATGGCCATAAGAAGGTCACAAGACTTTCATTTTCACTGTTTTGAATGCTGTGAATGAGCTTTGGGGTGAAAAAAGGTGAAAACTTCAGCTGGTGATTGCGGTCAATCCGGGAAATGGTTCTTCTTTCCGCAAGATCCAGGTAAGAGCTGGAACCTCCTGCTATCATTTTATTTTGTTTTTGTGAAGTTTTTCTGGTTCAAAATGAGAAATTTGGCAGGCCCTAAAAAATATTAGTGGCTAACGCGGGCCAGCAGTGCTAGACCCGTGTTAAGCGCACTTACCGTGAAGGAAGGACGCGTTAGCACGCTTTGTTTTGCTCTGGATCCCGCGTTAGGCACAGAGCATATTTTAAGAACTCATTTATAAGAATTTTGAAGTGTTCCAGACAATTTATAATTGGTTGAAATTTTTTTATTTGCAGGTATTCAACTGTTAATCATGAGTATCTGGCAAGAGAGAGAACATGAACGGGAAGAAAGAGATATGATTACTGATGCTACAAGTTTGATGGCTCTCCACAAATGTGGTTTGCTAAAATATGCACGTTTAGAACTGATGAGGGGTCAAGAGGACCTCCTGAGGTGGTTGATTCAGCAATGGGACGAGCGTCACCATGTCTTTCAGATTGGGGGCAATGAGCTCTCAATTGAGAAGGACAATGTTTACCTTTTGACCAGCTTATCATGTCGTGGAACTAGGCCCAACTTGACAGGGTCCAGAGCGGATCCACGCTCCACTGCTGATCTTATTCTGACTCATTGCATACGCAACACAAAGGCAGTGAGCAACTGGGTGCCTATTATACAGGTGGCTTCGAGACCACTGAGGTCTATATCATGGATGATTGTTCGCTTGGCAGGTGCCAAGAATCAGCATGTGGCCACCAAGGCCCAGATGCTACTAGCCTTGGATTGTATGTAGCCTCAGGTTTTTGACTAGTGTGATGGAGTTGTCCGTCGGGTCTGAGCAGAGCTCACAACATGCAAGACCCGTACCCAAAGAGAGTTTGGGTATGGCACATTGATCATTTATTTCCTACTGGAGCGGGTGCCATTGATGAGACCCAGGATCATTACAGTGCCATTGGGCTCACACGAGTCGAGACAGGCTCGATGGGCAGCTTTGATTCCGCGGACTAGAGAGGGTCCAGTCCATCATTGCTTTGATGATGGGTTTTTTGATTGGCTGAACTCGCAAATAATTATGATTGAGGATTATCCCTATGCAGGGATAAACTTCACCGGCGATCCAGAGTTAGTGTTGTCCCCTGACACCCAATGGGGGGCTTGATGGTAAGAAAGAAATGATCAGTGTACTTTAGGAAGTACTTTGTTTTTGTATTTTGAATGTTTATGCAATTTTTTTGTTTAAATAGAGTGAAAAATATGTTTTGACATGAAGCTTGCTTGCTTGACACAGATGTGGCACCTATCCGCCCAGTTGGGGCCCCTCATTATGCACGGTGAGGACTGCAGATACCCAGCGCTGGCGCACCAGCTGAGGATGTGGAAGTCGTCAAGGATGATGATATCCAGTTTTTTCATGAAATCTCTAGAAACTTGGAGGGTTTGAGTATGGGTGTACCACCCCTTCTTATGCGGGAGGTTCTAGTTTGTCTGCAGCAGCATACCGTAGGTGTGCCGGAGAGATACCTGGTGCCTCTAAGGAGGATAGCCAGAGCAGTTGTATGTTATTTTGAGCATCAGGCTTAGCTAGCAATACAGATGTATAAGTATCATAGTGTGGCTTTAGTATAGCCAAATTTTTTGAAAAAACACTCAAGTTTTGGAAGATTTTTTTTCATGTAACTATTGTACTAGACATGACATATATATATATACATACTTTTTGGTGATTTTGTGTTTTTTGATTTTTTATGTATTTTCAATGGGATAAAAAAAATATATACTCATGTGTAAATATTTTATAACAAATGTGACAAATGCCAATATAACACATAGTTTGCCAAAGAATCGGCTATTGCATTAAATTCTCTAGGAACGTGCTCAAATGTGATTGTTTGAAATTGACATTCTAAAAGTCGCACCCTTAAAAAATAACGTAACAAGATTGGATGACGGACACGGTAATGATTGTTTAACTACATAATGACGAGTTGGGAATCTAACCTGCCCACTAAATTGGAGATGTCACAAGATTTCGCCTCTGTGAGGAGTTGGATCACTGAAATGTACTCGGCAACGTTATTGGTGGCACTACCTAGGAAAATTCCCCCAGAACCAAGAAGTTCCGACTTAGGAGTGTAGAGAACCCAAGCAGCTGAAGCAATGTGTCTAGTGTGACGACTAGCACCGTCTGCGTATCCAACGTATGATAAGGAGGATGATGGCATCCATGTGAAAGAAAAATATTGTAGATGAGAAAAACACCTCAAAAACCAAAATATATCTAGAGGCAAAACTTATATACATAAAATTACAAAGCATATGCCCAGTGCGAAACTAGGCAAAATACTTCTTTAGATAGAGCCCGTTGCGGGGCTCTGCGAGCGGAATTCCATTAGAGTCTTAAAGTTCGTAAGCCCATTTTGAGAGGACTTTAGTGACGATGTAAGGACCAAGCCATAATGGTTGGAGTGTTCCTGCCCCCAAGAGGTCATGTTTTTGATCATAGAGTCGAACAAGATCACCCTCTTGGAAAGAACGAGGCTTGACAGATTTGTCGTATTGAGCTTTGACTCGGCGCTGGTGAGCTTCGAGTGCTAGTATAGTATCTCAACGAGTTTTTTCCAAATGATCGAGTGAGAGCAAATTCTCTTCTGTGGCAGTGGTGCTAGGTAGGAGTTCAACAACGAGTTTGAGTGATGGAATTTCACACTCGATTGGAAGTACTTCCTCCAGGCCGAATGCAAGTTGAAATGGCGTGAAGCCTGTGGCAGTTTTGACTGACTTTTGGTATGCCCATAACACAGAATACAACTTCCGATGCCATGTGGTTTTATGGTTTCCGACCAATCAATGAATCATGGTTTTGAGGACGCAATTTACGGCTTCAACTTGACCATTATCTTCAGGATAATAAGACAAATATTGATCTTGACGAAAACCTAGCATGGATGTTAATTTGGTCATCATATGATTTCGAAAGTGGGATCCATGATCTGTGACAATAGATAGGGGTACGCCGAACCGACAGATTACCTGATTGAATAGGAAGAGAGCAACAGTTTCGCCATCGGCCTTAAAAGTGGGAAAGGCTTCCGCCCATTTCATAAAATAGTCGACTGCAACCATGATGTAGTTGTGTCCATTTTCTGAAATTGGATTGCAGGTGACGAAGTCAATTCCACATTTAGCAAAAGGACCAATGTAGATAACTGAATGAAGGGGGGTAGGATGAGCACACATTTTCTTCGTGAAAATTTGACATGGATGGCACTTCTGGACCGTTGCAATGCAGTCATTAAACAAAGTGGGCCAATAACAACCTGCACGCAAGATTTTTTGGGTAGTAGCTATGCCCGAAAGATGACCATTGCATGCCCCTGTGTGGAAGTCATTCAAAATGTGTTCCACTTCATTGCAAGTGAGACAAAGCCGGAGAATAGTATCGATACCACGACGATATAATTTATCATTCAGCATGAGGTAGTGCTTTTCCTGGTGGCAAATACGATGATGGTCGTCGGACATGAGAGTTGGGCGGAAGCATTGGGTTTGTAGGTAGACCAAAATGTCTCCATACCATGGGTCCAAAGAATCAACCAAGCATATTGATTCATCAGGAAATGGATCATGAGCTACTTCTCCTGGGTTGATTTTGGGAAGGTCTGATAGTAATTTGGTGAAGACGAGAGATTTCTTTTCTTTGGCAGCTATGAAGACCAAATCAAATTGTTGGAGGATTATGATCCATTTGGAATATTTTCCTCCAATAATTTTTCGGGACAGGATGTGTCGCATGGGGTTCTCCAAAGCAATAATAGTAGTCTGTCGCAGCAATATATAGTGTCAAAGTCGGGTGGCGGCAAAGAATACCACTAGAGAAAGTTTCTCCACATGTGAATAGCATAGTTCAAGTCCGATTAGTCCTTTTGACAAGTAGTATATCACATGTTCACTGTCATCATTGTGAAATTGAACCAGAACCATTCCAAGTGAGGATGTGAGGCTTCCAGGTAGAGGAGAAAGTCACGTGAGTAGTCGGGGGCACTAAGGAGTGGGGCTAAAACAAGTGCATGTTTTAAAGCATAAAATGACCATTGAGCTTGGTCATCCCACAAATATAGTATTCCCTTCTTCAATAATCGCATAAATCCTTTCATTATCTCGGCATAGTTAAAAATGAATCGATGTAAAAAATTTCCCTTCCCTTGCAAACGTTGGAGTTGGAGGATGGATTGTGGTGCCGACAATTCAAAAATTGCTTTAACCTTATCAGGATCAACCGTAATCCCATGCTTGGAGACAATGAAACCTAACAGACGCCCGGACTCGACCATGAATACGCACTTATGAGGATTAAGATGTATATTGTAGAATCTACACCTAGGAAAAATTTCTTTCAAATGAGCAAGGTGATCAGGTTGCTTCTTGGAATGTGCTGGAAGGTCATCCAAGTAAGCCTGTAAAATATGTTGAATGTCATGGAAAGCATAGTCCATAGCCCGTTGAAAATTTTCTCCATCATTTTTCAGACCGAATGGGAGTTTACGATACACAAATGTGCCCCAAGGACATCCTTTCTTAATCACAATTTGGTTATAGCCCGAGAATCCATCCATGAAGGAAAAAGATTTGCATTTGACACAATCATCGAGAATATGATCTATGAACGCCGTAGGATAATTTTCTTTGGCACAAGCGGCGTTCAGATCATGATAGTCAACACAAACTTAGATGGTGCCTTGTTTTTTATCGACGGGAACCAGATTGGAAACCCATTCTGTCAAAGGAACGAGATAGATGAAACCAACGTTTAAAAGTTTTTCTACCTCAGTTTTGATGGTGGTTGCTTTGCGCGGGTGGACAGGCCTGAGTCGCTACCGAATTGGTTTGGCATTATCACAAATCTTGATTTCGTGCTCAACTATAGATGGATCTATGCCAGGCATTTTGTCATAAGACCAAGAGAACACATCATGGAATTCCTTGAGAAGGGATGTGAAGCATGCAATTTCCTCAGGATTGCAATCTGCTCCAATCTAAATATTTTCCGTGATACCCGTTTTGACCGAGATATCAAGGAGCATTGTGTTAGAAAGATTACCCATGTTCCCTTCTGAATTGATATTTTGACCAGTCGTGTAAGCGGAGGGAACCATCTCAGGTGGGTCAAAGGATGGGATTTCAGTATGTATCATGTCTGAGTTGATCATCGAAGCACGATGGTGAAACTCTCCCCAAGGTCGTTCTTCTAGAGACATGATCTCTCGAATAGCTTCGTCTGTAGGCAAGAATTAATTGAGGAGATCCTTAGAGAGAACTCTGATGGGTGGGAGGTTTGTACCTTTGGTCGAAACCATAGTAGTGGAGGGTTCATATGTAATTTGGATGGCTTGGTAGGCCAACTTGGCTGGTGAGAGCAACATCTGATCTCTGTAGGAATCAATGTTTGAAGGTGCCGAGAGGATCCATGGGTCAATAGAGCCATCCAAGGTGGTGGATATCATTACAACCATATTTGGGATCTCTGGCGGCGGTAGAAGAAAAAAACCCAGTAGGGAATATGCCTTCAGAAGACTAGTACCAATACTAACGTAAGAGTTAGGAAAGCCTCCTATTAGGGGTATAGTGCTACTTGGTAATGTGGTATAATTAGGCGTGAAGGAGGATAACTGATCCACTATGACTATTTTCCCATCCAATGGAAATAGGATGAGTCGGAAGATTGAAGAAACAATGGCAGTCATGGCATAAGACCAACTGCGACCGAGCAATAGATTATAGTCGAGATGGCGATCTACGATTTCAACATCCACGATTATCGTTTTCCCACTCAGAGTGATGGGAAAGCTAGCAAGGTATACTTTTGGGAGGAATGTGTGGCCATCAAAAGCTTTTAGGGAATTTGACAGTAGTGACAAGGTACGAGAACCTAAAGTGAGCCAGCAAGCTTGTGACATAATGCAGGTCGAAGCACCTTCGTCTATGACAGTGCGATGGATTGGTCTCCCTTTCGACACAACCTGCACTTGGAAAGTGAGTTGGTGTGAGAGGTGAGTCTAAGATTTTTCCATATCAAAGATAGCTAGCATGGAATCCTGGGGGTCTATTCCACCAATGGCCAAAAGCAAGGCTTTCCTTTGTGCTAGACAAGTTTGCAATAATTTGAGAGCAGACATAGCTGACGGTGCCTACACTAAATCTTCTACAATGTTGTAGTTTTGGGCTGCACGTGCAGAGGTATTATGAGTTGTGCATCGAAGTGTCCCTTTGGGGGGATGAATCACTGGATCAACAGTAGGCCATTTGATATGAAAATCATTGGGCGATGGTGGAGTTGAACTAGTACCAGGTTCTTGAGCGTCTATGGTAGGATTTCCATAAAGCTTGGCTCGTGTTTGAAGTTCAACACTTTCAATGCCATAAATGGTGGATGATTCTTCACCGGAAGGATGTGAACCACCATTTCCCCGTTGCTGGGGTTGTGGAGGGTTTTCAACCATGTGTTGGTGTTGCTGCTATTGATTAGGGAAAGGATTATGAAGAATGACAGGTGTTTGCTCAGAATCCTTGTTTGCGATAAAATCGGTGCATTCTTACAGCCGAGAACATTTGTATGTCAAGTGGTCCTCCGCACAGGTCTTGCAAGGAAATTTCATGGATTTATCCTTCCCTTTGTCATTTTTGGCAGCATTTTTCTGATTAGGATTATTCTGATTGTCTGATTGCTCTTCCGAAGAAGATGTCTTTTTCTTGTTGTTCTTATTATTTTCACTAGGTTTTTGTGAAGTCTGCATAGAATTTACCTCAGTGGTAGGAAGAGTAGTCATTTGGTTAGGGGCGGTGGCAGCCGAGGATGGCTGGGAGGTTTGCCCCCGAGACTGTTTTGTGGCTACACCAGAGATTGTGCCAACGAGACCGTCGGCATGGGCTCCGATTTTCTGAGTGGCGGGAGGATTTGGGTTACCGGGGCATTGGGGAGTAAATCATATAACGTGCCAGATTGTGAATAGATTAAATCCAAATTTTGTGCATGACAAATGCATTGATATTCTGTAACCGTACTGGATAGGCCAATGTCTTTAGAGATATGGGATAAGAGAGACTTGAAAAACCAATTAGATAGAAGATGATCTGGGATTGGCACTTTGACTAGCCTCCTCCTATGCCTCCATTCATGAATGTGATCGGAGATGTGGGTGGTGGTGTCTTGGTATAGCGAGGTTAATAGTTCCATTCCAGTTTCAAATCTGATTGGTAATTGGAAGTTCTTTAGAAACTCCATCGCTAAAGCACCAAAAGTGTTTATGGCGACGCGTGGCAATTCAATATACCACTTGGAAGCATTTCCTGTAAGGGTGCGGGGAAACAGTCGAAGCCGAACACTATCATCCACCATGGAATTAGATATAGACCATAAATGAAAGGTGGTGATGTGTGCGGCTGGGTCTTCCCCTTGTTTCCCATCAAACTTTGGGCTGTCAGAAGGAATCTTGTGCGGTACTGGAGGCCAGAGTAGGTTGTGATTGATGGGGTTATTAGTCAGTTTATAGATGTCGGGAATGTCTAGAGCTGCCAAAAAATGGCAATTGCGGGTTTGCCCCGGAATCTAACCAAGGAAGTATTGGTTGACTATTTGGACCATAGGGTCCGCCCATCAATGTGTTACCAGTAGGATAAGTAGGAATTTGATAAAACTTTCCTATAGGTGGAGGGGTAGGGATATATGGTTGCTGTCCATAGGGATATATGGTTGGTTTCCCCCAGTATAAAAGTGCCCTCCCATTCCAGATGGTGGTTGGGGTGGGTTAGTCCATATGGATGAAATAGAGCTTCCTGGAGGCATGCTGCTACTTGCATAGTTCAATAACGACATAGACCCTACACCAATATTTAAACCACTTAAGGGAATACTATTAACAATAGGTTGTCCGGTTTGTCCTAACAATTGCGGGGGTAGTGAAATTTTCCCTGTTGTTTGCGTGCTGGTGACACTACCCCCTAGTATGGTGGCCAGGGGGTTTGAACTCAGCAAAGGGTTCCAACCAAAAGGGTTGCTAAAAGGAACTAAAGTAGTCCCACTCGTGGCAAGTTACTCATAGTTGTGATGACCGTAGGGTTGGGACTAGGCATAAGTTGACTACTGGGGTTACCAAATAATGGCATAGAACTAAAAACTGGCGGGGAGGATGATGTCGAACCTAGGATGGTTGCCATTGGTATCGACCCTGTGGATGTTGGCTATGAAATAGATGTTTGTGTGACCGAAGACATGTCTTGGCGTGGTGAAATCTGAATTATCACAGTTGCTGATAGATCAATGAGTGGAGGACTGTAATGAGGTATGACACCTTCTATGAAAGGGTCATCCAGAAATTCCGTATGATATGAGGCTATGTGAAAATCAAGGTTTGTCAATGGATACTGTTCTTCTGCAGAAGGCACGGGTTTACCAAAGTTCAGTTCTTCCTCAAGAGTCATATGAGGTAGACCTTGCTGTTGTCGAGACAGACGGCGTGGGTCGGATGACGCCATGGTGACCTATTTATTTTTAACAAATTTTAATAAATTGTGATGTATTATAAAGTCTCAATGACAGTAACCACACACCTAAAAAAGAAAAAAGAAAAAAGGACTCTCTAAAATCAATCAGCAAGCAGCCAGAATAGGGTACCCTATCTGAGTACTACCATTTGCTGGTGATGAAATCTAGTATCACAATAGTATTTAGAGAGGGTTGGTCGAAAGTACAATTATGGTTACTCTAGAGCTTCGCCTGAACCTCAGACGATAGGTGTAAGCACTCTCGTGAAGACGAGTACCCTCCTAAAGACCGAAGACAGAGTAGGTCCATCTATTTCAGGTATAAGGATAGCCCGTCCCAGTCACCTTGTGTAAGTCCCTAAAAAGTATGGCCACTAAAGATACCTCAAATCACAGACATCATCAGGGAGGTCCACGATATAGGACATCATGCTATATGGGCAGAACACCTAGATCCCCGATCTAGTTTCGACATCCCCGAAGGGAACCCCAATATATAAAATTCCCAGTGGATGTAGTCGAAGGCGAGCTACCTTCTTGTGCACCCAAATGTTGTCTCACGCTTAGCTCTAGTAAAGGAGTGGTACTGATGATATGAGTGCAGTAGGATTTCGCTCGTTAATGACTCTAGTCTCAAGTTTTGAGATCTTGGGTGATTTTATCACTTTTCCTAACCCAAGATCCTAGCCTGAACTACTGTTGGTGTGAGCTCAGAAAAAGTAATGTGATTGATTTTATTATTTCTTGATTCTTAGTGTACTTAATTATTAGTCTTGCTGAGGAGGAGTGGACGTATGAAATTTAATGAGACTTTGACTCAAGAAACCATGTAAAAATATGCTCTGAATATTCAATTTGATGAAGACTATTTCTACAAGGAAAGGTTTCCTTTCAACATCCATGCAATAACATTCAAATAGCAAAGTTCAACCTTAAAAATTTCGACATCTATTTACCTCATCTTAACAGTCTTTTAACTGAAATTTTCAGAATTAATTCAGCTAGATGCAGAAAAGCTAAAAAAAAAATCTTCTAAAAAGTAAATGCATTCAACACTAAATTTTTAAACAAGAAAAAACAAATAGCGATGACAACTGGTAAACAAGCACAGGGATTCAGTCAAGAAGTGGTTCTAATGGCCAAAAATCTGCAACCAAAAAGGAACACAACACTGGTTCTGAGTAGAGAAAGTGTTAATGCAGAGACTAACGCACTGTAATCAAAGCTAGGCCATGTTATAACACTATGGAAGAATGATAGAGACAGCGTTAGCCAGGGTAAAGTTCTTCAGATGGACAAAAAGAGCATAGGACTGAACTCTGCGAGCTTTTGAAATGTCTACTGGGCATAAAAGCTGGTCAGAAGGATCTATGAACAAAGGAAAGAAGGGAGGAAACAATCCGAAAACTTGGGGTTAAATTCCCCAGCGGAGTCGCCAATTCTGCTATAGGGTAAAATGCTTGGGTTGTTGGTTCTCTAATATCCCTCTCAAGGCTTTCCAGTGCCCGAGGCAGATAGTAAGATTACCTGTATAGTTCACAAAGAAGATACATACATGTTCATATCAACTTAAAAAACCTGATGGAATAGGATGGAAGATTACCTCTTTAAATATCTTGAAGTCTCTTGGAGAGCGCTAAGTAGCGAAGTAGGGATCCTCCTTCACCAGCTCCAAATCTCGACCCTATGATCAATCAAAGCACCCGTGTAATCTCTACCACAACATACATTTCCTATCAATTAAGTTAATATATGATAAAAATTTAAACTATGCACATCTAAGCCATTCATCTCATGCTATATAAGTAATTGAATAACAATAACAATATCAACGCATAGAATGGACAAAATAGATACAGTTCTATTGATTTATAAAAAGGAGGATTACAACTTTCGGTTGTACCAAACCCTCCTCAGCCTTCCAATCTCTCTATCTCTCAATGTGGTGATGTATTGATTAATAAGTTCTCAATGAACCTCTTTGATTTTTTACCTTCACACTACAAAAATAATGCTCTCCTTCACATGTATTCAAAAACTTTGACAATCCTTCGACCTTGAACCAAGAGCCTACAACTCCATTTTATAGGAGATGGAGAGAGCAATCATTGCCTTTCTCCTTCCACCAGTTCTAAATAGAAAAAACCAAGATGTTTCCTCAACTTCCTATGCTTTTTCCTTTCTTGAGAGTTCATTTTTTTTTGGAAAGGCCCAATAAGAGATTGGTGCTTTGCAGTTTCTATTTTGTACTAACTCTCTTATGAGAAAAAGCTGGAATTTCAAATCATTCTCCACAGGTTTTTCCTATTTCAAACTAAAAAAATGGGTAACGCTACCCTCTAGTCTAAACAGAGCGTTGCCCTAGCCACTAACGTGACCTTTTCATTGATCAGATGCGTTATAACGCTCTTTTGCTGTTATAGGGGTGCGTTACCTTGGCAGAAGTAGGTTCAGTTTAGGTCTCTGTATTCCTTCCATATTTATCTTCTCCTCTGAGCTGATGAGGAGGTTATTTGACCTATAACACTTACCATCCACATACGGATGGAAAAACGGAGTGGGTAAATCAGATTCTATAAGATATGCTACCTATGTATGTCATGTAGCAACCAACTAGGTGGGAAGAGTACCTGCACCTAGTGGAGTTTGCATATAATAAAAACTATCATGAATCTCTTAAGATGAGTTTGTTTGAAGCTTTATATGGACGACAATGCAAAAATCCTATTAATTGGAGTAGTCTAGAGACCAAGCTGATGCTTGGACCCGACATGTTAGTGGAAATGGAGACAGAAGTAAGAAAAATACAGCAACATTTGAAGGCAGCTCAAGATAGGAAAAAAGTGTATGCAGACAAGAAAATAACTTATTGTGAGTTTGAAGTGGGGGACCATGTGTACGTAAGGGTTAAGCCAAAGAAAATCACATTAACATGGGCCTCCTATGCCAAGTTGGCTCCCAGGTTTTGCCACCCCTTCCAAATATTGGAAAGGGTAGGACCTGTGGCTTACTGGTTGGTTTTGCCTAGTCATATCCTAGTGCACAATGTCTTTCACGTATCATTATTGAAACGATACATTCACAATCCAAAGCACATAATTCACTGGCAGAGTATACAGGTAGGATATGAATACCTGACTTGATTGGACATGTTAAATTTATGAATAAACTGATTCCAAGCTCATTGTTTGCAGGTCGAAATGGACGGCGAATTTCTGGTCGAGCCCCAATGTATAATAGATCAGAGAGAAATCATGCTCTAGAAACAAGCCATCACCCATGTTAAAGTGAAATGGAAGCACTTTCGCCCAGATGAATCTACCTGGGAAGATGAAGGTTTTGTTCGGGAGGCATACCCTAAAATATTTGCTGGAGCAGAATGAGAACACCGAGGATAGTGTCCACATCCAGGGGAGGAAGCTATAATAGCTGGCTTAAATGCTAACTAAGGATTACGTTTATTGTTAAGACTTTAAAAACAATTGTTGTTATTATTTTTTAAAACAATATATTATGAATAGATTTTAGAGTTGATTAAATGAAATTAGTTATGGAGTTGGTTCCATAAGTGAAATACTAATGGTAAAAATAATTTATTCCAACTAAGAAGTAGTTGAAGGGAAAATTTTTTGGTCAGTTACTCTTCCTCTGTGGATAAAGGTAAAATCCCTATGAGGAAGAGGGGTTACGACTTATGTGCTAAAAAGTGAAGAAAGGAGAGAGAGATTGTATTCCCAAGCTGGTGTAATACAATGGAAACATCCTCTTAGCTATCCTATAAACTTCTGGAAGGTGGATTGGACTGGAGTCCTGAGATCCCTTCCGAGCATTGTTTCTTTCTACTTGGCTCAGGAGTGGAGCATGGGGGGTATGAGGATGTAATTTCCTCATACATGGTAAGAGGACAACCACATTCAACTATAGATAAGTAAAATTATGTTGTTGATTAGAGAAGTAATTTTGGAAAAATGTTGTTTAAATAAATAATTATAGGAAATTATGGTTTTTAATCTTTTGTGGTTATCGTTTATTGCAGAAATTTATGGATTATCCACAGTGTTAAGAAACAATGGTCGACGTTTCAAATCCAAACGGGGATCCATCTTCAGGACATGATTATAGGAAATGTATACAGTTAGGAAAAAGAATATATTTCTATACAAACTGCTAGATTTGATTTCCTAACACTATGAAATTGTAATGAATTACTGTGTCAAATATAGAATGAAATATATATTGAAAGAAATACTATTGAGGAATATTCTCAGACTGAAGTAGGAAGATCACTGTATAAACTTGCTAAATAATTTTAGCTATTATTTACAGTAATTTTTTTAAACAAAAAGGAAATTATACAGGCATTATGTGCAGAGGTTGTCATAACCTGGAATTATTTACTTAAGTGTGAAAATTCCATAGTAAACCTGGTACAAGTTCTAGTCTAGCCTATTAAATTATGGGCAAAAGGAGTATTCTTTTCTACAACAGAGAATAGCCATGCATTATAGAAGGAAAATTACAGTTAGCCAAAGGCCGTGTTTTATTTACCATTAGTATTTAAATAGCTTGAATATAAGGTAAACTTATTAATCCTGGTGAAGCTTCAACTTAGCTGTAACAAGAAAATATAAAAAGAATTTAAATGTGTATTGCTAACAAGAATCTTCCTGAATTCTGGAGTGCAAAGACTCCGGTATTTTGGCTATTGTCCCAGCAAAAAAAAATGACTATACACAGACTGAAGGCAAGCTGGTACGATCGACTTAAAAATTCTATATATAATCACAACAGAGCTACCATGTAGCAGATAATGCGTTACAGTAAAACTAGAAAGTCATGATAAGAAAAATTCACAAGCTATAACCAAGCGATTGTATCCAAAAATTATGGATATTGTTCGATAATAACTCAGAAGGAACGAATGTACAAGATATGATAATATGCTTGAACTAGAGAAGCAGAGGATTAAAAATAAGGATATACAAATATTGTGCTTGAAAGAAGTACTTGAGTAAAAACCATCAGAAAAAATATTACAGAAGCCCTCGAAGGGATTTAAACAAAAATGATAAACTGAGAACAATTACTCTGTGTTATACTTATGAATGAGCTTTCAATTTGCTAGCTGAATTCGAATACATGTGAATAAATCCATTTACAGAGATTTATAGACCTATAACTTCGAGAATATAATAAACTGATAATTATACTGGAATTTTTAACACATGAATGCGAAGACTAAGACGAAATCCGAGTGAAATCCATTCACAGTACCTGTAATAGGAATCCACTGAAAAATGGTGAGAACATGGTTTAATGGGAGAGTATGCCATGGTGAAATCAAATGAACAAGATAGCCAGTCATGAGATAAACATAGCTACACTAGAACAACCATAATAGAAAATTAGGGTATAACTTTTAATGCTAAAATACTTAAGAAAGAAAGGATAAGTTCTTTTAGCGGCTACGGTAAAATAATAATTCATTACCTGTAAAAAACTGGTGTCGGAGATAGATAATACCCTGCAATAGATAGGAGTAGGGTTAAAGAGATGGACAGCGACTGAGAAGAGAAAGAAAAATTATTAGATTAAAAAAAAAACAAATAGAAGAAGTAGCAAAGGAGAAATTTACCTCTCCTCCTAGTGGCGAAAGAGTTTGAATGGAAATACGGCGGTGCAAATCTAGAACAAAAGAGAACCTATAATATTTGATGCCAAGCCAGTAAGGAACTCGGCGAGGCCATGAAGCATGGCCTGTGGATGAAGGATTACATTTGAACTTGAAATTATTCCTTTCGAACGCAATCCCAAACCTTAAACTTAACGCTCATAAATGGTAGCATCTCCGAGAATAATGAAAAATAAGTAACTAGCGTAGATAAATGATGAGCCGTTTTGGAATAACAACCTTGGTGTGGATCACAAGCCACACATACCTGTAATATCGAAGTGAGAAGGATCCATGAGCAGGAAGGAAATGGGTTAGGTTGTAGAGCCGCTAGCCCCAAAAAACTTCGTGAAAATGAGAAAAACCGTTAGGGTTTAGGGTTATGATGTTAAGTCATTTGAGAGGGAGAAATCATAGCCATAGGTATCAACTCATCCTTCGATGCAATATTACCTAGCTGTCGTAGCACAGATCCAAAGGAGTAGAGTGGTACGTGAGATCCACCGGAAGAATTAAATGAGGTTAATGCGAAGTACCACAATCAGGGGTAAGTAGATAGACTTGATAGCAACCTTATCTCACAAAATTTGAAGTAATAAAGCCGGTAGCCAGGTGTAAGTACCATCAATCAGGTTCCGAGATGACTTGGCCGGACCGTATTTAGTATGTATATATGTTACCAATTTCTTATGCAAGAATAAACATTAGAGTTTAGAGTTTTATATCATATAATAGACCAGCATTATAAAGTTCGAACATGGGATTTATTACATGATTTTTTTTTTTATATGTTGAAATGTAACAAAGATGTTATGTTATGAGGTAACAATATATTTACGATATGTAAAAACAGGTTGAACAATAATTTTTATTTTTATTTTACGATATTGACATGATGAATGTTACAAATTTATTAGCTTATATATATATATATTATAGAAAGATTTTAAAATTAAATGAATTTATACTGAAAAATATTTATTTTTTATAAATGTATATATTTTAAAAGTTATTTTCTTTTACATTAAATATTTTAATGAAAAAATTACTTAATTATATAAAAAAAAAACATTTATATTCAATCCTATAACTTTTCATAATATATAATTAAAAATCATATATAAACTTGTTAAATTTAATTAATAAACATATAATTAAAAATAAGGATGTTTCTATCTGTAGAAATATAAATTAGTATTAGCTAAAAATAAATTTCCATTTTATAATATAAATTGAATTTTTCAATTCAAGTACACAAGGAGGGCTCATTTAGTCATGTAAACCATTAGATTCAGAAATCTTATCCCCACATGGTTCAAACCAACATAAAAGAAAAAATGAAGAAAACAATTATGTAACTATATACATAGAGATATGAAACTTACACAGAGAGGAAGATTGTGACTATATGAGGGAATTCAATAACTTAGAGCTGATACATGTTCCTTCTAAAATAAAAATGAAATACTCTATAAATAAAAAGCAGATTCCACTCTAATGAAAAATAAGAATGAATATATATTTTTTGTTACTTTTAATTATAATACAATGTCAACGATGCCACTTTCATTCTCGTTAGTGGTTGATATTGCAATCCAGTACCAAGGACATGTTTTATTCTCAATCTCAACCATAAATAATATATTTGTATGTCCATGTGAAGCAACATAATTTTATATTAGCATTTTATAAAAATAAAGTAAATAAACTAAAAAATAATCTTACATTTTTACTCTTGAGAAAAAAATATGCATTCTTTACTTTTTAATAACACTTGAATACATAACTAAACTAATATTAATTAATTTATTTCAATATCAATTTCATATACATATATTGAGGGAAAATATAATTTAATGTAATAAAAATATAATATATATTATAGAAATATTTCAAAATTAAAATAATTTATACTTCAACAGATTTATATTTTTATGCGTGTATATATTTTAACAAACATTAATTTTTTTTTTCTTTTACATGGAATAATTGAATGAAAAGGGCTTAATTACGAGCCACAAAGAATTAATTTATTTCTATTCAACCATAAAATTTTGATTATATATAATTAAAAATCATATAAAAATACAATAAATTTAATTAATCAACATATAATTAAAAATAAGAATGTTTTATATGTGAAAATGTTATATATATATGTATATATAATATTAATATTAGCAAGTAAATTTCTATTTTAGGACATAAATTGAATTTATCAATTCTAGCACACAAGGAGAGCTCATTTGATCATGTAAATCATTACATTCAAAGTTCAAATCCCCACATGGTTCAAATCAACATGAAATAAAAATGAATAAAAAAAATTAATGATTTATACACCACAAAGAAAAGACCCTCTAGCAGAGGTTATAAAGGAGGATTTTAGTGTTATAAAATTGGGCAAAATTGTCAAAAAAACATTTTCTACAACATCCGTTTATGGTTACGGAGGTTTTGGCGGAGATTTTAACAGAAATTCAACACAAATAAAAAAAATGGGCAGCTGGAGGTTATTACGAATGTCTTTTTCATTGCTGCGCTACTGAGGCTTCAACGTACTTGTGCATACATCTAGAAGGTGGCCCGAGCTGGTCGAAGGAGCATGCATTGGGCCATCAAGGTATAAAACTGGACCAGGCACAGTGTTGGTGATGCAACGCACAGGGCCGTTCTAATTGGTCTTGGGATTTGTTTGGTGCCCATAGGTCATCTCAACACACTGGTGTGTAGACTTATAGAAATGCACCAATGCAAAGTATCACACAAATGCACCAAGATTTATAATTGGTATTAGTATTTGTGCGGTGCCCATAGGCCGTACAAGTGCACCGATGCGTAGATCCACATAAATACACTGGTGCATAGTATCAGACAAACACACCGCGATTTATAATTGGTATTGGTATTTGTGCGATGCTCAGAGGTCGTGTAAATGCACTGGTGCGTAATTCCACATAAATGCACAGGTGCGCAGTACCGCACAAATGCATCAATATTTTTATTTGGCTTTGGTATTTGTGTGGTGCCCATAGGTCATAGAAACGCACCGGTGTGCTTCAAAATACAAATGCACCGGTGTACAGTAACTGACACACACCGGTTTTCATTCTGTATTTTTTAGAAACATCGACATGTGACAGTGCAATTATTGTGATTTTTAAAAATTCATTATTCACAAAAAGTCAACACATCTTATAACAATATTCATATTAATTAAATTTTTATTAATGCATTTGAATGTGATGTTTGGATTAATTTTTTATATCATATCATAATTATTGTGACTTTTTAAAATTCATTATTCATCAAAAGTCGACACACATATATCTTATAACAACATTCATATGAATTAAATTTTTATTAGTGCATTTGAATGTAATGTTTAGATTAATTTGTTATATCATATCATCAAATTTCACATCTCTTCATTATTATATTTAATCATCCATAAATTTAGTCAGTGGTGTTACATTTCATAGCGGAAATGGAGAACATAATAGAATAAATTAAAACGTATTATATATATATATGAATAAGACAGTCATTGTCCTACAAAATGGGATATTTATTGGTATCCCTTTGTATTTCAATTGGGACACTATGTCCATTACATTAAACAAAATTTCTGATTTCACAGGATAATATTTCAAAAAATACAATGCCTTGCTTTGAAATCCAAACATAGTGATCATAATTCTTCGCTTGAACTGTTTTCACTGCTAGAGCTACTTCCATGACTTGGGTTATTTTCAGGAATGTTTTGTTCACGATGTTGATTGTTTTCCTCTTCTTCACCTTCCATCTATGAACATAAAAATAAACTGCAATGAGTGTATACACATTGGTGAGAATAATGAAAATTGCAATATTAAATAATATACATCAATGTAAATCGAAAAGAAATGACATACCATTGCAACAATTGACTCATAAACTATACACATTCTTTCAAAACCATGTAACATGCCATCTTTCAAGATTCCATTTGTTGTCGTGGTTCCATACTTTGTTTCCTGTAATCTTTATAGCCCATAACAAATCGTATATTTAATATAAAAGATTTTTTTGTTCTATTAATTATAAACGAAGCTAAGTAAAACAAGATCGATAGATGCTTACAAATTCCATGATTAATTTCTGATATTCCAGCATATACTCACAACCGAAATTTAACCCAATTTTCATCAATTATTCTAATGGTTCTTCTTTGTATGTTAGCACCTGTTTGAAGACATTCAATGATTATTTTGTAAAACAACTTAAAAAATACAAAAATTAAATCTAGTTAAGGTGTTATAAGGCAGTAAAAATTACTCACAAACTTAGATATCAACCCCTTTCTTCCTTGTCATCCTGTTTTATGTGCTGAATGGGTTCTATTTCCTTTTATTTTCTGCAAGAAAATACTTGAAAACTAATATTTGATGCTAAATTGTTTATTTATTGTAGCTAATATTTGATGCTAAATTGTTTATTTATTGTAGCTAATGATCGAAAAATTTAATGATGACATATTACATTTGAAGCATGTTGTTGTTGAGATGGCTCCTTTTGTGATGCAATTTTGCCCATTTCTTCGACCATCTCCTTGTACACCCTTTTGGACATTCCTACTGGCATATTTATGAGATCAACTCATTCATCTTTTGAGATTTTCATAATCTTCCTGAAAATGTAACATGAAAATGAACTATTTAATTTTTATATTGATATATGAAAAGTAAATGTAACAAAAGTGATATTTATAATAATTCTAGACAAACATTTAAAGGAATATTACTTTTTCATTACTTGTTTTTTTTTTTGTACGTTTTTGCTATTAAAAATCTCACATGTCTCATGACCAATTCTCTAGAAACTCTTCTGGTAGTTTAGATAATATTTGGTTCTTGGAATCATTGGATTGATATTGTAAGTGGAAAGAATGTCTATTCATTCGTTCCACTAGATCCCTCAAACTTTTGTAAAAGTTTTTCCCCCCTTCGTTAACCTTCAGCACCACTCTAGATGAGCTAAGGAGAAATTCATTTTCATTTGCATGTTCTATTTTTTTCTTTTCTTAGAACAACATTCCTTTTCTAAGTTGTTGGTCCCTGTAGAAAATTAAACAGATGTGAATTAATAGATTGTTTGACACATGTTATCTAATAATTTTAAGTATATTATTAATGAAAATTAAAAAAAGAAACTCATATTGGACCGATAGTAATTTTTCATTCACCTAATTCATCCTTTTGCAATTTTTCCATCAAGATTTTACGCTCTTCTGGTCTTAGATTAGAAATAATCTTATTGAGCTTTGTCATTTTGTGGCTCTACATGATACACAGTAAACAATACATATTAGTTAAACTTACATATAGTTCAAAAATAATATTCTTTGTAAAGAATTTACAAAGAACTTACCTCTTTTTCTTTTCTAGATGTGTTATGAGTATTTTTGTTACTTGATCTCTTGTCAGTAATTTCTTTATCAATGAAAAACTTGTAACATACCATTCATTAATATATTTAAATAAATTGTCAACTTTTCAAGTAAAAAAATCTCAAGAAACTGGTGCGCCATTCATTTTATACGTACCGACGTCGGTGCATGGAGCTATTATAAACGCAAAACACAAACAATATAATAGACTGTATGGTGCTCCATGTAAACAAGGAGCATCGATGTGTTACATGTTAACCACCGCATCGATTAACATAAAGAAAATAATAAAAATCTTCAAATGTTAGTTTTTGTAGAATAAACCGGTGCCATATATTACATATGGTGCACTGACAAAAAAATATTTTATTTTTTATTTTTTTATCACAATTCTTTCGCGATGTGCTAGGATAACGTAGCACACCGATGCACTAGGTTACACCGAGCGCACCAATGAAAAAAAAATATGTTTTTTTTTTTTAAATCCACGTAACGGCCGACATGGATTGGGATCCGACAATGCAAGTTGTCCCATGGGTTGGATGTCTTAGGCGTATATTTAGCAATAAAGACCCTATAAATATAAATTGAAAAGCCCTAATTCTGAAATAATAGAAAGAGGGAGAAGAAAGGGCAGAAACAAAAAGAATATAGGGTTTGTTACTAAAAATGAATTTATTTTTTTGTGTGAAACAACAAATTCGTGGTACGCCATAATGAAATAGTGTACCAGTGCCATATTTTACATATGGTGCATTGATAAAAAAATATCTTGTTTTTTATTTTTTTATCACAGTACTTTCACGGTGTGCTGGGATAATACAGCACACCGGTGCGCTAGGTTACACCGAGTGCACCGATGATAAAACAATCTTTTCTTTTTTAGGGTCGACATGGATTGGGATCCGATAATGCAAGTCGTCCCATGGGTTGGATCTCTTAGGCCTATATTTAGCAATACAATACCTATAAATCTAAATTGAGAAGCCTTAATTCCGAAATCATAGAAAGAGGGAGAAGAAAGGGCATAAACAAAAAAAATGTAGGGTTTTTTTCTAAAATGGATTTTTTTTTTTTTTTTGTGCGAAATAGCATGTTCATGGTGTGCCATAATGAAATAGTGCACCAATTCCATATTTTACATATGGCACACTGAAAAAAAATATATATTTTTTTAAATTTTTTATCTCAGTACTTTCCCGGTGCGTTGGGATAATATAGGGCACCAGTGCGTTAGGTTACGCTAGGCGCACTGATAAAAAAAATAAGTTTCTTGTTTAAATTCACGCAAGGGCGAACATGGATTAGGATCCAAATATGCAAGTCGTCCCATGGGTTGGATGACTTAGGCCTATATTTAGCAATACAAACCCTATAAATCTAAATTGAAAAGGCCTAATTCTGAAATCACAGAAAGAGGGAGAAGAAAGGGCAGAAACAAAAATAATGTAGGGTTTGTTTCTAAAAATGGATTTTTTTTTTTATTTTGTTTCTGAAAATGAAAAAGAAATAGAAATTTTTTTCTTATTGCATAAAAAAAACTGTAGAAAGAGTAAAAAAAAAACAATAAACATTGATTTTTTTTATTGTGTAAAAAAAATGCAGAAAAAGTAAAAAAAAACAATAAAATTTAATCACGAGATCGTTTGAAATTCTATGCTACAGGGTTTCAATCATGAGAGGTTTGGAATTATAATTGTTGGAATATTTATATTCGAATGTATTTACCTGCTCCACAGTGCTCTCGTGCTCTGTTTTCTCCAGGTATGTCTCCTACAAATCTTTGGATGAATTTTTTTGTAAAAATAGTGAAATAATAAAAAAAAATTAGTATTTAAAGAATGTTTTATGAAATTAGATTTTCGAAAATATTTTTCCGCCCATTGTTCAATTTACCACTTTTTTTTCACTTAAAGAAAATAGAGATGTGATTTTTTTGTTTGCGGTTATTCGTCACCGATGCGTCACTTAATAGCACTGCACCGATGCGTCTGTTTATAAAATGACACCGGTGCGCAGTAATGAAAATGAATCAATGCGGTGATCTGTACGTTAGCACCGATAACAAGAATTCCATTTTCAGGGCACCGAAATTACTTTTAGGTGTGTGCACCAAAATGTAATGTTGATGTTGCTCAAATGCACGGAGAAAATATTATAATTATATCGAATGGACAATTCTTCAAAATCCAACTCGTTCCATAATATTTTTCAAAGCCAATCGTAGAGTTCTCTCTATCCACCTCGAGACGTAATATTTACTTCAAATTTTATTTATATTTTCATTATCTAATTGAATTTAAGTCTTTTATCCATGTCAACATGCACAACTTAATTAAATTTATAATGTATACAAATTTTCAGGTTCATGCAGATTCAACATCGAGTTCAGATGCACAAAATATTCAAACAACTCCAAAACGTCGGAAGCTCTTATCAGGAGCTGCATACCGCAAGGCGCATTGGGTAGATGAAAATGGACAATCGCTTCACCTTGCCAATTGTGACAATATTGCATCTTATAGCCACAATCCCAGGACAATGATGGTAATAATTATAATTGTTTGAAATATTGATTAATGTAATTATTTCAACGTCAAACCAATTTATAATCATGCAATATTGTCAACGTAGTTACTAATTGATATCATATATTTTGTACTAATCATGTTCAAATATATATTTTTAAATGATTAGGATTCTAGTGATGATGAGCGACCTACCTACCATGTTTCGTTGCACCCCACGACAATGTAAAATTGAGAGAAGACAGAATTAAGAGAAAAAATAAGAGAGGAAGGATACCAAGAAAGGTTGAATCAACCATCGATTCAATTCTTGCTATGTCCAGATTCACCAATTAGGAATGGCTACAACAATAGTAGTTCTTCACAAGCTGGCAATGGAGGAAATCAAATAGAGGTTGGTATGGATGATTACTTAAGGGATAAAACTACCATGGAGACAATGTTGTTAGATTCATTCCAAAATGATGATCAACTAGGGGATGATTCTCATATCGTTGATACATTTTTCGAAAGCCTTAAATTTGCTTCCACCACCTCTCTCTTTGGACCTGGCGATGATTCAAAGTCTACCTAGTTGGGGACAATGATGTTACTATACAACTTGAAAGAAAATTTTGGCTTGTCGAATGCATGTTTCTTGGAAATTTTGAGGTAAGTTACCATAAAGTACTTTGTTATATAAATTTGAAATATAATCAGTACACTACAATGAACATTACAAATGGTAAATTTTATGAACGTTAATAATTATATCAGCATTAATGTACATTTATTAATATATTTTTCCATGATCACCAACTATATGTTATTCAAAGATAAGGTTCTTCCAAGTGATAATGTCTTGCTCGGTAGCTGCGAAGAGGCAAAGAAATTGTTGAAAATGTTGGGTGTTGAGTACATATCATATCATGCATGTCCAAATGATTTTATTCTATATAGACGAGAATATGTAGACAAAGACATGTGTCTGAAATGTGGGCATGACAGGTATGATAAATCAAAAAAGAAGGGTAAAGGATTAAAAGGCTCCTTCGTTGCAAATAATTAGCTATGTTGCAGGGATGGCATGCCTCACACAGAAGTGAGTTATGAGTTATGAGAATCTCAACTGATTCAATATACATGAAGCATATAGAGGATACATGGCCCGGAAAATTCAAGGATGAAGTACGAAATTTATGACTCAGCATAGCCATGGATGGCATCAACCCATATTCCCTCCAAAACACCAACTATTCTGTTTGGCCTATGGTAGTGATCAATAACAATATACCCCATGGTTATTCGTGAATAATGAACATCTTATGTTGGCTCTCATAGTCCCTGGTAGAAGACAAGTGAATAATATGGATGTCTACTTACAACCACTGGTAGATGAATTGAAGGAATTATGGGATGGTATAAATGTGTATGATGTATCAAGACTCATCGCAGTAGATAGGATTTTTACATTATAAGGCATATGTGCTTACATGACACATGATATCCTGGCTTAGGAGTTTGCTCTGGTAATTTACATGTTTAATTTATTGATTTGTTTATATACATAACAATATTATTTCACTTATTATTTATTTAATTCATTGTAATATTTGTTATGATCTTCATGATATTCTTTAACGTGCCATGCATATTAATTTTATATAATAATCTCACAGGTCTTGTAACAAAAGGGTATTTTGGATGTAAATGTTGTGGACCTTCTCTGAAAGCTAGATGATCCAAGGACCGACGAAAGCCAGTGTATGATTGCTCGAGGGTATTCCTCCAAAAAGAACACCCTTACAGAAGAGTAGCATCCGCTTTCAATGGTAAATGAGATAGAACCCAAAGGCCTCCAATAACTACACCAGTTGAATGGATTAGAGCATATGAGTGAGAGAAGGAGAAGGAGTTCATAGAAATTCTCAAATCAAATGAGGAGCCTATGTTCGATGATCCAGAATTCGTTGACACCTATGTTGAGAAATTTCCCATTGGGATGAAAGGGAAATCTGTCTTTTATAACCTCCCATATTTGGAGCATCTTAAGACTACTCGCTTATTAGATCCCATGCATATATTTAAAAATGTTTCATATTCTTTATGGAGGCACATATCATTGAAACAAAGTGACACATTGGATGTTAGGAAAGATCTTATTACTTCAAAAATTGAAAAGAAACATTGACCAAGACGATTGGAAACTATGGGATCAGAGGCAGGTGTTGGTCCCTCTAATTTATGGTTTTTCAAAGAAGGTGATGTCTCATGGATTTTAAAAAAAGATGACATTTCTTTGGCAAAGGAATTTATAATGGGTGTGAGGCTGCCAACTTCATACGGGTCTTCACTACGATGTTGCTTCATCGTGGATGACCATTTGTTGGGGTTGAAATAGCATGACCATTTTAATCTTCTAAGAGTACGTATAATGTCAAAAGCATGATTTTATTGTTTGCTATATTAATAAATTTTATCCCATGCGGGGATCATAAAACATAACAAATTTTGTATATTATTACACGCGCTTATAACTTTGTAGTGTCATTATCCTTTTTTCGTGCATGGGTGTGTGAAACATGAATTCCCTCAACACCTAGGACATGCCATATCTAAATTATCTTCATTTGTACGTTGGATCACGTCAAAGGAGATTCATGTGGCTAGCATTCCACGGTGGCGTCAAGAGACAGTTGTTATTGTTTGTATGTTTGAGAAGGAACTGCCAATGAGTTTCATGGAATTACAAGTTCATCTTCTAATCCACCTAGTAGATGAGGTTGAATTAGTTGCGTTGGTTTCTTGTCATTGGATGTTCTTCTTAGAGAGGTACATGAAGAAATTGAAAGGTTTTGTTCGACAAAGGGAAAAACCCAAGGGGTCTATGGTAGAGGGGTACATATTGTATGAGTCTTTCTATTATGACAGTGAGTACATCAAACAGATCAAAGACAAACTAAGTGCATTGATTTGGGACGTTGAAAGGGATTAAGACAAAAGAGAAGGTGAGTCGCTCCAAACGAGTGGAAAAAAGCACTTGATAAAGAGTAAGTGACTTATAATTTTTAAAATTTACACAAAGTTAATATTCAGGTTGAACTTTGATATAATGTATATTTTGATCTTTAAGTACTATATAATGTCAGTTTCATTTCATCAGCGAATGCAAAAATTGAAGCAATCAATAAATTTGTTCTTTACAATTCTGAAGTGACACAACCGTGGGTCGCATTGTATGAAAAAAGAGGATGAAATGGGATAGTGACAAAAAATAATTTAGACGGTTGAATGGTAGAAGTGTGCCTTATCCCGATAATTTAAAATAAAATATGCCAAAAATATTCCCCAACAGTTGGGTTGCTGACTAAGTCAGAGAGAAATACGGTGCAATCGGTCATTACCCGCGTGCTAAAGAGGATGCGCTAAACGTAGGGATTGGGTGCAACAACTCGATAATAATATTTTTAATCTATACGTAAATTTGAAACTTATAAGACATCTATATTTCATATTTTAGCTGTTGGGTTATTATAAGACAAATAACACACTGAATTTTTTAAATTTTTATAATAGGTGCATTTGTTCCCATCTATGTGGGTATATGGACACCATTTTCACATAGAAAATGTCAATGCTGGAAAAATCACACAAGATTGTGGAGTGGAAGTCAAGTTTAATCAATCTAGTCGATCTAGCCACCGTGATCAAAACCTAGTATGAGGGACATTAGGCTACGTCGGAAATATACAAGAGATCATTGAAGTGGATTTCTCTTCTTTCCAATGTGTTATTTTTAGGTGCAAGTGGTGGGACACCTTTGATCCGAATATTGTAAATGAAGATCATGATAGTAGGCTGATATGTATCAACTCTAGAAATATGTGGGATGAAGCTAAGGAGCCCTATGTTTTCCCCAAACACTGCAACCAGGTGTTTTTTTACACAGATGTGTTGGATAGGGATTGGTGGTTCGTATTGACACATGACCCCAGATCAAGACATATTTTTGAGAAAAATAGTGTTATCATGCCATGCGAGCTAGAAGATAATGAGGGTGATCGTGAGAACCGAGAGTGATATGGTACATGTGTTATTTCATCAATATTTATACTTTTTAAGACGGGTTTCTTTGAAACATTATAATATGCATTTTGAATTCATTGGTAATTTGCATTGTGTTAATGTTAAAATCAATATTTCACTTGATAATTTGCAATTATGTTGATCTAAAAAACAATGGTGTACTATATAAATTAGTTCTTTTTTCTGTATCTAAGATCATAATAAAATAATGATAATTCTAAAGTACATGAATTTATTTGCATTATTTTCTAAACTTTATTATGTTACAATAATTCATATTATTCTAGATTTATTATTGTACAATTATTTAAAATTTTACAAATTTAAAAATTTTAATAAATCATTTCACATTAATACAATTAAAATTTTACAAATGTTTTACATACAATTACAATTTTACAATTACAATCAATTCACATTAATACAATAATTTTTTTACAAATATTTTACATATAATTAGAATTAGAATTAGAATTACAATTACAATTTTACAATTACAATCAATTCACAATAATAAAATTAAAATTTTACAAATATTTTACATAGAATTACAATTACAATTACAATTACAATTACAATTTTACAATTTCATATACAATTACAATTACAATTACAACTACAATTTTAGAATTTTACATATATAAAATTACAATTTTACAAATTAAAAAATTACAATTACAATTTTACAAATTTACATATATACCATTACAATTACAATTTTATAATTTTACATACAATTAGAATTACAAATATTACAATTTTACAATATCGTGATCATTTAATATTAAATTAATTAATAAACATCACGTTCATGATAACCATCGTACAAACATTATATTTGACTAAAAATCACATTCAAAATCACTAACATCATCATGATCATGATCATCTAACAAAACACAATTAACATTATCTATTAACATCATCACAACACAAACATCAAATGGTCCAGCCTGCTCTCCATGATGATTGTTGCTCTATGCTAGTGGAGGCTGCTCATCTGGCACAACACGAGGTAAACGATCATCAGATGATGATTCGTTTCTCATGGACTGTCGATTACGTGCTGCGTCTCGACCATGCCTGTAACGTGCAATGGTACTGCTTAGCCGCGTAACTAAGATCGTAGCTCCTACGACATGCTGCATCAGGCTATACATGTCATGCGGCATGCCTCTCCACATATGTAATAGCCTACCATTGGCCTATATGTCTCTCGTATTAGAGGGCCTGATGCCCACCTCAATAATCAATGCAGTGAGTTGGTCGCCCAACTCCATCCTGTATCTATTATCAAGTCGACCACGCCTAGCAAAATGTAGTACCGACGCACCAGCCGGAGCAGGTCTCTCTACACCGACCTCCTAATGATCCTTGAAATCTGGCATGCCCTGATCATCATTAGGATCCACACTTGGATCATGTGGTGGTGACAGCATGTCCTCGCCATCAAAAGACCCAATGTCTGCAAAATATATACAAGCACACAACAATAATTAGACAATTTCATTACAAAATTTAATAAAAAAAAGTTAAAGAACATGTTAGAATAAATTTAAATAAAACAGTAATACTACCTCTATCATCTAGCGGCTCATCAGCTATGAAGAGGATGTTAGCACACCCTCGCCAATCCAAATCCGCATAAGGACAGGGGACCATAATGAAGGGATGCTCGTCAACACTAGTTAGCAACTCCAGTGCATCATTCGATATCCTCACTCGAAACACAGTATCTCCCCTCTTGGGCACCATTTGCCCCAACATGTGCATTTGTGCCTCGAACATTGGCCTATGATGTTGCCAAAAAAAAGTATGCCTCATCTCTGGAAACCTCTGAAAAAATAAACAAAAAAGCTCCGAAGAAAAAGGGAAGTTAACCCTCCCTTGTGCATGAGCACGAAATCTATCTAAGGTTGTACAGAACTACCACAAAAAGAATGGCAGACCACCTGACAAATCGTGGCTCCTGTACTTAAAAATCAAAATAATATAGAAGCGACCAACTAATGCATTTCCTATCACTGGTGTTGTGTGAAATTTTCAAAATGAGAAGTGGGAGGCACCTCACCTCCTGACTACCAAATGCATTAATATGTAACTGACCTCCAGAGACCTGAAAATCTGAAGGAGACAATACATCTACTCCAATCTATCTCTGGGAGTACACTAACTGACTTACTGCTACATAGCCAGCTGGAACCTTTGGGAACAAGGGAAAATCCACCCCTCTCCTTGATAGCCCTGTAATGAAATATATATCCTCCTCACTGGGCCTGTACCATTGGTTACGACCAACCCGGAAAGCCTGTCAGTGGGCATTCCACCTATGGATAAGATGTCTCAAAAACAAACTATGGCCCTTTAAGGAAGTAGCCTCCTCATAGAACTTGAGGAGGCCTAATTGCTTTAGGAAGCCCTAGGTATCTGTTGTAATAGGGTGAGGGTTCACATCTCTCTCCCTCTCTCATGGCTCATGTTGATCATGTCAGCCCCCTGTTAAATTCTGACAAGCAATCCCCTTTAAAACTCCTTTGTTTGGCCTAGAAAATCCCTTTTCCGCCTATCGTTCCCCTCCGCTAAACTCAAAATTGCATAAAAAGGGCTGAAATTACACATTCTAACATATTTAAGGCCTAGCACCTTTCAGTCCTAGCCCCCTCAGTATTTTTCTCCACGTGACCTGTGCGCCAGACTAAGCGCTAGCCCGGAGAGTGCTTATCCCAGATGGATATCGGGCACAGTATCATCCGTCGATCTGTACAGATCAGACGACCTTCATAGATCAGCGTCACACCCGTGGCCCAACCCGTTTACCGCTCCGATCGACCCGCAAATCTATGGTCAGCAGCTCACCCGCCCTTGTGGTCCCCGCGCCCAAAAGCACTATTCATAAACCCGCTGGTTTTCATCGCACCACCTTTCGAGGGGTAGGTGGTATTTCCCATTTCAGAGCGATTCCACTCATCTTATGACACATGGCTCCATCACTATTTCAAAACCGCCCTCCCATTATGCGTTATCATTCGACATTTGACCCAGCGCGATATGCATATTAACCGTCCGATCTGGGGCTCTCCATCCAACGGTCATCGCACCCCGAAGATGCACGGAATTTAACCCAAGGAATCCGTACCCTTGGCTCACCATCCATCGCCCTCCGATACGTTTTCCACCGTCGATCTCCTCCTCAGATCGGACGGTCCACATTAACTACATGTCTCGCCACGTCACCATTCCACGTGTGTTCATCACGCGCCCATCCCTTATATATATTCCATTCTAAGGCCGATTTCTAAGGTTTTCCATTTAATTTTCTGCATTCCGCCAACCTTCATCAGAGCATTTCTCTGCCATTCCGCTTCGTTTTTTCACCATTTCACCACCTGTGCTGTCATCCTCATTATCCCCGCTGCATCTACCTTCCCATGCATTTGTTTTCTTGACGATTTTGTGTATTTTGCAGGGTATGAGCGGCGGTAAAATGCCATGATTCATAGTCTCAATTACAGTAACAGAGAACACCGGGAAGGACCATTTTTCAGAGGCTGGAATTATCGAGAAAGGCCTGGGAAGCTATTACAACATGACCTCCATTAAGGAAGAAGGGTTAAACTCTGTCAAACCCTCCAGAGTCATTCAAAGCGCATATTTTGTGATCAGAAGCATTAATATTGCAGACAGAGAGTGTCAATGAAAGGCAGAGAGTTAAAGGCGCATAATTAAAGATTTTTGAGCCTTAACCTAACCATTTGAAGGTAGAATTCTAGATTGAAGACCTCGTAGATCACTCAGGGAGTCCATGAACAGAAAAAAATACCCTCAGGGTTTCATATCAGTAGAATTTTCTTTCCATGGAAGGACAGACTGCTCATGAGGATTTTATTTCTCTACCGTGTTCCTGAAGAGACTTCCACCCAGTGCATTTATTTCAGAAAGCAGGCCATAGAGTACCTACAGCACTATAGATTCATCAAGCAGTATGGGTGTGCATGTTTCTGCCATCCTATCTTAGTGAGGCAAATTAAATGTTCATCATCCATTTCCTTTACTAAGTTTTCTTTTTCTCCTATAAAAATCCTCAAGAACAGATTATTGGGGGTTCCAGATTTTATCAGAAAATTATGCGGTGAGAGAATTTTTGTATGCATTTTTGTAAAAACCCTTATATGAATGTACAAATCCCATTGGGTATCAATGAGGAGGAGTTTCATCTTTAAAGATGATTCTGGTCTTTGGTGTCTCACAGTGTGTAACTTTCTCTTATATGTGCTAATTTAATTGTTCATTTTTTTTCATCTGCCTTTCTTGTATCATGTTTCTGGAATGCGAGTGGCTCACTGGTTTTTGGTATGGATTTATCCTAGTTGATACCCATGCTCAAATTAGTCAAGCGCTTTACATATGGCTCAGGCATGATATATTGTTTCACTATTCACTTCAACCATATTTATGCTATATTAGTTTCTTTGGGAGGTTATTTTTAAAACGCTATTGTCATATATGGATTCTTAAATTGGTAAACCCATTACATGGTGATATTGTGTATCTTGATATCATCTCAATGACAACTAGTATTCTCTTAATAATTCATACACAACAAAAACCTTCTGATAATTTATTTCTGTGAGGTATTTTTGAACCAACCCTCTTTACAGTAAGCTGCCTTTGAATTGTCTGATGTATTTATAGTGGAGTTTTACATATTGCCTCTGCAGTATTCCTTTCCCTGTGTCAAGTTTCTAAAAGTTTTGGTCCCATTCAAATTAATATTTCTTTTTTTCATGAGATAGCATGAGAGCCTTTTGTTGATAACTCCCCCTGTTATACCATATGCTCCTTGCTATATAAGATGTCCTAGGCACTGGTCTTTTACAACTCAAGGCTATCTCTAGGAACCACAACATCTTTTTGGCACTGTTGCCAGGGACGAAGTTGAGAAAATTTAAATCCCTGGGCCTCGACAAAACCTAATTCACTATTCAAATAGGTGAGCATGGAGAGTTGAGAAGTGTATATCCCTCACCTTGGCGACTCCACATTCGTTTATTAGATAAATTCACATGCATTCCTGGCTCCTCGTAAGCCACACCTGAGGTCAGATACGTCACAGCCAAATACACCTTCAGTGTCTGACCCAGAGAAGATCATACATAGAAGAAGTTCGAGGGAAAGGCGATTAGTCCACACTGAAATCCCTAAATTGTCTGTAGAAAAATTTCCATCCTCTTCTTCTCAAGTAGCCCAAGTGCTAGGTCCGGACTCCACTATGGGAGATACTGATTACTATTCAGATAGTCCACCCTGAGGAGGTGTTAGAATTAAAGAAAACTTTCATCCTACTCCTGAGGTCAAAGAGGTCAAGGAAGTCACCGAAGTAGCTGCTATTAACATATCGTTGTTCCCCTCAACGCCTCAAGCTGCAGTCCATTACATTCCTATTGTCATTCATACTCCACTTCCACCTCCGCCTCCTCCTTTTACACATCAAACTATTGCACTACCTCCACCCCCTCAAATGGCAAATGTTCCAGGCTTCTTGTTAAATAAATATGCTCCCCTGGCATTACCTCAAGGGTTGAACGATATGCCCCAGGATTATCTCAAGATCTTACCCCGATTCAACAGGAAAAATGAGATTGATGCTCAAAAACATCTTGAGGTTTTCTGCTCTTTTGTAGAGAACTTTAATGTGGAACATTTAGATGTAGTATTAAGGTTGTTTGTCCAATCCCTTGATGGTGAAGCTTGAAAATGGTTTAAGACATTGGGAGACCGTTCTGTTACCACTTGGGAAATAATGGAAGATACTTTTCTCAGGAAATGGAAAGAGAAGAAAGATCATGGAAATTGTCTTATTGAGTTCAATACACTCAAGAAAAGACATAACGAAGGGGTGTCAGAGTTCATCAAGAGATTTAATAAATTGTATTTGAGACTTCCTGCTGATATGAAACCTCATCAAACTGCTGCTAAAGTTGTTTTCGTAGCAGCCTTTGACTCAGATTTCAGTTTCTCTCTGAGAGAAAGAAAGCCTGCCACTATGGATGATGCTCAGAAAGATGCACTAGAGTTGGAGGCAAATTTCATCTCCACTGGTAAATCAAAGGGAAAATCTGAACAAGATACTAGAAGAAGGGGCAAAGAGGAGGTATCTACCTCTAACCAAGACAGAGACTCAGCTAATGACAGAATTGAAGAAATGAAAAAAATGATTAAGAACCTTTCTGGTAAGCTGGTCAATCTATAATAGGAGGCCAAGAATTCAGCCTCCAAGAATTTCCAGAATGCTCCAAACAGAGGTTACAATCCTCAGTATAGGAAACCACCCTTGCAAATATTGCAAAGGGAACTAAAGGAACAACAAGATCAGGTACTACACCCATTGTACCTGGAAGGTCCAGTGGATGGTCCTACTGAAGACACCGCCTATGAGCTGGAGGATGCAAATCTTGCTTTCTCGAATAGTGATAAAGAAGAATTCCCCTTGCAAGGAAGTGATGGAACCGAGTGGTCATTGCAAGAAGAAGAAAAGGCTAGAGACACAGAAGACTTCGAAATTTATCACTATTGTAAGAAATTTTTTGATTTCATGCAAGCATAGTTCAATAGAAGATATGATCTCAGATCTTCTAGGAAGAGGACTCGTACTCAAGATCAAGAAGAAGAGCCATCCCAGAAGGAAGCACCCGCTCAGAAGGAATCAACAATGCAGAAAGTCACAGAAAAAGGTAAGGGGACTCTAAACAAACCTTTGCAGTCTAATGATCAAATTCCTTCCTCTTCAAAAGTATTCACTCCCCCTAATGCCAAGTCTGTGTCCAAAGAAGTCAAACCCTCAGCTGAAAATAAAGAGTCAAAGGAGGTTGTCATAGAGAAGTCCTCTCCTGCTTTCAGTCTGCAAAAGGAAATTCAGAAGGTCAAAATCCCAGTTCCCTTGACTGAACTGTTGAAGCAACCTGCATATCAATCCCAAGTAACCTCTTTCATGATCCCTCTAGAAGCAGCACTCATCCTAGATAGTCTCAAACTTCAAGAAGAAAGACCCATGGTTGTATTTGGCCCACATGTTGAGGAGTAAGACGCTTCTACTCCTCCCTTCTATGTGTCTCTAGTGATCCATGACCTGTTATTACATAATTGTATGTTAGATTCTAGAGCTTCCCATAATCTTCTACCTATGTCAGTCATGGAACAACTAGGATTACAAATCACCCGTCCATACAAGGACCTCTATTCATTTGATTCCAAAAGAGTTGAATGCCTGGGGATGATCAAGGATTTGGTGGTCAATTTGGCCCAAATCCCAGCAAAAAGTGTGGTAATGGACATCATGGTGGCTGACATCCCAGCTCGCTTCAGCATGTTGCTGTAAAGGTCCTGGGGGACAAAAATTGGTGGGTCAATCAAGTTGGACTTAACATATGCCACTATCCTAGTTTTTGGTGGCCAGGAGAGGAGGTTGTACAGGGAAACTAGATTTGTCAAGATGGTTACTAAGGCTGACAACTCTGTTAATTCACCAATCTATAGTAAAGAAGGAGATTTCTCATGCTTGATGTTGGAAGAAGATCAATATTATGCTCATGAACCATCCTTCTGCCAGATCAAGACTGAGCAGCCCTTAGAGAGCCATGAAGCAAGATTCTGGACACTTCATTTTGACGGAGCAAATTCAAGAGAAGGTAATGGAGCTGGAATACTATTAATTTCTCCTATAGTCAAATGGGTTCCATTGTCTTTTAAGCTAGAATATGAAGCCACTAATAATGTGGCTGAATATGAAGCACTTCTGTCAGGGTTACAGATAGCCAGGAGCATGAATATACAAAGTTTAAAAGTTTTGGGAGATTCAGAACTGGTGGTTAGACAAGTCAGGAATCAGTGTCAAACCAAACATCCTCGGCTGAGGGCTTATAGGAATGAAGTTTTGGACATGGTGGATAATTTTTTCTTGGCATTTAATATCCATTTCATGCCCCGAGAACATAATGGGATGGCCGATTCCCTTGTTGTGTTTGCTAGTACATTCCGTCCACCTCAGAACCGTCTCTTAAGGTATGAAATTGAGGTACGTTATCGACCATCAATCCCAAATAACATCAAGCACTGAAAGGTATTTGAGGATGAAGAACAGGTGAAGAGATTCCCGGAAATAGTAGGGGAATTCTCCAATATGGAGATTGATGCTTGTGAAGAAGAAGGAACTGAAGACACTTCAGAAAGAAATTGGGAGGAGAAAATGGCAGGTAATAAAGTTTTGCAATTGAAGGGAAATGTTATACCTAGAGGGCTGGTGCCTCTAGAAAGATTATTTGACAAGAATGATGTCCCACTGCAGCCAAGAAAAGTGGTAGAAGAAAATCAGGTAGAAGACCTGAATCTTGGTACTGATGCTGACCCCAAAATTGTAAAATTATCTAAGAAGGTCCCAGAAGAATATAAAAAGCTATACCAGAAATTATTTCAGTCTTACAAAGATGTGTTTGCATGGTCTTATCAGGACCTAAAAATTTTTGACATTAGTATAATGCAGCACAAAATTCCCCTTAAGGGAGATGCAAAACCTCACAAGCAGAAGCTCAGATAGATAAATCCCGTGCTACTTCCCTCCATTGAGAAAGAAATTAAGAAGTTGTTAAAGGCCAAAATAATTGTGCCATTGAGCTACTCTGAATGGGTGGCAAACCTAGTCCCTGTCCGAAAGAAGAATGGAGAAATAAGGCAATGTGTTGATTTCCAAAATTTATATCGAGCATCCTTAAAAGGTAACTATCCACTGCCCAAGATGGATCACATCCTACAGAAAGTGGTTGGAGCTTCTAGGATGTCAATGATGGATGGATTCTCTGGTTACAATCAGGTGGTTGTACTTCTAGAAGATCAAAAGAAGACTGCTTTCACCACACCATGGGGTACATTTATGTATGCCAGGATGCCTTTCGGGTTGATTAATGCAGGAGCCACTTTTCAGAAGGCCATGGACATTGATTTTGTTGGGGAGCAAGATAAGTTTTTGGTAGTCTACCTCTATGATATCACTATATTTTCGAAGGATGATACATAGCACATTGAGCATTGCGTAGAACGTTTGAGAAATGCAGAAGGTATGGTCTTTCCCTCAATCCACAAAAGTCTTTACTTGCATTAGAAGAAGGTAGGCTTTTGGGACACATTGTATCCAAACATGGGGTAAAGATAGATCCTAAGAGGGTAGAGGTTATAAATGGCATTTCCCTTCCTAGAAATAAGAAGGAGGTGCAGGTGTTCCTAGGGCGCATTAATTTTCTGAGAAGGTTTATTCCTAACTATGCTAAAATAGTTAGACATATAACTGACATGCTGAAGAAAAATAATGAGGTTAAGTGGTCCCAGGAATCACAAGAGGCCTTTACCAGAATAAAAAATTCTTTTGCAGAAGCCCCTGTGCTAGTTGTACCGGATTATGCTAAACCTTTCATGGTATTTTCTTTTGCATCACCTCATACACTAGCAGAAGTTTTATTGCAGAAAAATGAAGAAGGATACGAGCAGCCCATCGCCTTCTTCAGTCAGGTGCTCCGTGATGCATAACTAAAATATAACATATTAGAAAAACAAGCATACGCCCTGGTGAAATCCCTTAAAGCATTCTGCATGTATGTCTTGAAGTCCC
Source organism: Pinus albicaulis (assembly GCA_034641835.2). Lineage (NCBI taxonomy): Eukaryota > Viridiplantae > Streptophyta > Pinopsida > Pinales > Pinaceae > Pinus > Pinus albicaulis. The sequence goes on from MU968551.1 coordinate 36,337,371, forward strand.
ATATCACTGCATTTGTACCTACAGCAGCTGTAAAAGATATTCTTATCCAAGGGGATAGTGAAGGAAAAAGGGGGAAGTGGATTGCCAAAATACAGGAGTATGAGCTAGACATCCACCCTACCAAGCTGATCAAAGGACAAGGGCTAGCCAAAATATTATCTGAATCAAACTATCATGCTCTGGGTATAAATCTGTCCATAATAGAAAGTGAGGAATCTGAGGAGAAAGAAGAGCGACAGGGAGTAGAGATAACTACTCCAGAAACGCATATAAAGTACCTCACCAGTCAATGGTACAAGGAGATAGTAGAATATCTCCTCACACTTAGCTGCCCTCCAAGTTGTGATAAAGCTAAATACAGAACGCTAAGGTTGAGATCACAGAAGTACATAGTTGCCAATGGCTGGCTATACTGGTGAGATCCCTCAAGCATTCTACTCCTGTGTCTCACAGAGGATGAGGTAGAGAGTATAATGGTCGAATTTCATGAAGGAATCTATGGGGTCATTACAGCTGGAGGGCCACTACTCACAAAATCCTGAAGGCTAGTTTCTATTGGCCCAAGGTCTTTGGAGATGGTTTTTCCAGGGTTAGAGCTTGTGAAAAATGTCAAAGATTTGCTGAAAGACAGAAGTTGGCACCTCTGCCTATGATTCCCGTTCACGTGGATGAACCATTCTGGCAATGGGGAATTGAATTTATCGGTGAAATACATCCTCCGTCGAGTGGTCAGCATAAGTGGATTTTAACTTCCACAGATTATTTCACAAAGTGGGTGGAAGCCATACCTGCGAGGAACGCAACATATGTTGTAATAATACAGTTCATGGAAGAAAACATCATATCCAAGTTTGCTGCCCTGCCAGGATAGTAACTGATAATGCCCAGGCCTTCAAGTCTGCAAATTTTGTGAGCTTCTTCCAGCAATATAACATTACACTTAGTCACTCTACAGCCTATTACCCACAAGGAAATGGCTTGGAAGAATCTTCAAATAAAACCCTGGTAAGGGCACTAAAGAACGATATCAATGAAAATAAAAAAAATTGGGACTCCTAGCTGAAATTCGCTCTGTGGGCCAATAGGATTACCAGCAAGAGAGCAACTGGGAAGTCCCCATATGAATTAGTATATGGGAAGGCAAAAATATTCCCTATACAGTTAGCCTTACCAGTAGCCCGATTCATGCAAGAAAGTCAAGAAGAGCCCGATGATGTGACCAGGAGAATAAATCAGCTGGTGGAGTTAGAAGAAACACGAAACCAGGTAAGTCGAAGGCTGACTGAATATCAAGAGAAGATGAAGTACCTTTTTGATCAGCATGCCAAGGATAGGAAGTTGTAGATTGGTGATTTAATACTTAGATGGGATATCCGGAGAGCTAAAAAGGGGAAACATGGTAAATTCGATCCACTCTAGTTTGGCCCTTTTAAAATCATAGAAAAAGGGGGTAACAACACTTTCAGGTTGGAGAATTTACAGGGAAACTTGCTCGACACCCATGTAAATGGTCAGTTCATTAAACCTTACTTCCAGTTCTTATTCAGGCATAGACAACCTGGTGTATCATACTGTACATTATTTTTCTGTTTTCATCTTTGTTTGAATAATGTGGGTGTCGTGATGAATCATGGAAAGAAAAGTAGAAGTGCTAAAGAGCAAGGTCCGCATAGAAGATTAACCGGTGGTCTGCGAAGTTCTCAACATGCCCAGGGATGAACATGTCATCCCTAGGTGGAGCCAATGTTGATCATGTCAGCCCCCTGTTAAATTCTGACAAGCAATCCCCTTTAAAACCCCTTTGTTTGGCCTAAAAAATCCTTTTTCTGCCTATCATTCCCCTTCGCTAAACTCAAAATTTCATAAAAAGGGCTGAAATCACACATTTTAACAAATTTAAGGCCTAGCACCTTTCGGTCCTAGCCCCCTCAGTATTTTTCTCCACGTGACCTAGGCACTAGACCAAGTGCTAGCCCGGAGAGTGCTTATCGCAGATGGACATCGGGCGCAGTATCTTCCGTCGATCTGTACAGATCGGGTGACCTTCATAGATCAGTGTCGCGCCCGTGGCCAAACCTGTTTACCGCTCTAATTTCCTGTCCACCATCCAATCGACCCACAAATCTATGGTCAGCAGCTCACCCTCCCTTGTGGTCCCCGCGCCCAAAAGCACTATTCATAAACCCGCTGGTTTTCATCGCACCACCTTTCGAGGGGTAGGTGGTATTTCCCGTTTCAGAGCAATTCCACTCATCGTATGACATGTGGCTCCATCACTATTTCAAAACCGCCCTCCCATCGCACGTTATCGTTCAGAATTTGACCCGGTGTGATATGCATATTAACCGCCCGATCTGGGGCTCTCCATCCAATGGTCATCGCACCATGTAGATGCGCAGAATTTAACCCAAGGTATCCGTACCCCTGGCTCGCCATCCGTCGCCCTCTGATATGTGTTCCACCGTCGATCTCCTACTGAGATCGGATGGTCTAGGTTAACTACATGTCCCGTCACGTCACCACTCCATGTGTGTTCGTCACATGCCCATCCCTTATATATATTCCATTCTAAGGCCGATTTCTAAGGTTTTGCATGTAATTTTATGCATTCTGCCAACCTTCACCAAAGCATTTCTCCGCCATTCCACAGCGTTTTTCCACCATTTCACCAGGTGCGCTGTCATCCCCATTATCCCCGTTGCATCTACCTTCCCGTGCATTTGTTTTCTTGACGATTTTGTGTATTTTGCAGGGTATGAGTGGCGGTAAACCGCTATGATTCACAGTCTCAATTACAGTAACAGAGAACACCGGAAAGGACCATTTTTCAGAGGCTGGAATTATGGAGAAAGTCCCGGGAAGCTGTTATGACATGACCTCCATTAAAGAAGCAAGGTTAAACTCTGTGAAACCCTCCAGAGTCATTCAAAGCGCAGATTTTGCGATCGTAAGCATTAATATTACAGACAGAGAGTATCAGTGAAAGGCAGAGAGTTAAAAGTGCATAATTGAAGATTTTTGAGCCTTAACCTAACCATTTGAGGGCAGAATGCTAGATTGAAGACCCCGTAGATCACTCAGAGAGTCCATGCATAGAAAACAATACCCTCAGGGTTTCATTTTAGCAGAATTTTCTTTCCAGGGAAGGACAGATTGCCCATGAGGTTTTTATTTCTCTACCGTGTTCCTGAAGAGACTTCCACCCAGTGCATTTATTTCATAAAGCAGGCCACAGAGTACATACAACACTATAGATTCATCAAGCAGTATGGGCGTGCACGTTTCCACCATCCTGTCTTAATGAGGAAAATTAAATGTTCATCATCCATTTCCTTTACTAAGTTTTATTTTTCTCCTAGAAAACTCCCGAAGAAGAGATTATTGGGGGCTCCAGATTTTATCAAAAAATTATGCGGTGAGAGAATTTTTGTATGCATTTTTGTAAAAAATCTTATATGAATGTACAGAGCCCATTGGGTTTCAGTGAGGAGGAGTTCCGTCTTTAAAGAGGATTCTAGTCTTTGGTGTCTCACAGTGTGTAACTTTGTCTTATATGTGCTAATTTAATTGTTCATTTCGTTGCATCCGCCTTTCTTGTATCATGTTTTGGAATGCGAGTGCCTCACTGGTTTTTGGTATGGATTTATCCTAGTTGATACCCATGCTCGAATTAGCCAAGCGCCTTAAATATGGCTCAGGCATGATATATTGTTTCACTATTCACTTCAACCATATTTTTGCTATATTAGTTTCTTTGGGAGGTTATTTTTAAAACGCTATTGTCATGTATGGATTCTTAAATTGGTAAGCCCATTACATGGTGATATTGTGTATTTGGATATCATCTCAATGACAGCTAGTATTCTCTTAATCTTTCATACACAGCAAACACCTTCTGATAATTTATTTCTGTGAGGTATTTTTGAACCAGCCCTCTTTACAGTAAGCTTCCTCTGAATTTTCTGATGTTTTTATAATGGAGTTTTGCATATTGCCTCTGCAGTATTCCTTTCCCTGTGTCAAGTTTTTGAAATTTTTGGTCCCATTCAAATTAATATTTCTTGTTTTCATGAGATAGCATGAGAGCCTTTTGTTGATAACTCCCCCTGTTATACCATATGCTTCTTGCTATATAAGATGTCCCAGGCACTGGTCTTTTACAACTCAAGGTTGTCTTTGGGAACCACAACAGCTCCCATAGGTGAGCCATTTTATACTGGTCTGCCTGTTGTTGTTGTTGTTCCCCCTCTTCTCTCCTGTCATGTCTTTGAATGATTGACATACTAAATATATATATTTTTTATTAAATGAGACATGTATTTAGAAATAAACATATATAATGTTTTTTGGAAAAAAAAAACCAATCGGTGCGACGAAAAAACATGTATGCATCGGTTCCAGTGCATCTTTTTATGGAGCGCACTGGCGGCAGTGCACCGGAAATATTAAATGCATTGGCGGCGACTATCCTGAAAATTTGCAGCAAACTGTTGACTATTTATGGTGTCAGGAGTTGGATGCACTGAGTAAACTCTACAACCTGGGACCTCAGACAAAGATAAATTGCACCAGTGCTTAGGAGCTCTGGAGCACTGAGAAAAGTGAAAAATGTGGTTTTTTGGTCATAATTTATTTTTTTATTTAACCCTGTTCCGGTGCATGGGATTTTATGGGCACACCGGTGCGGTTGCTTAATACCGAACTGCGCGGTTTCTATTTTGGCACATTTTTTATGAGGCACCAGTGTGGAAGAGTTGTAAAGAAACGGTTTGCTACAGTCATACGATGCATCGGGCAGGTGTGTACGGAGAGCACGGTGTCCAGTGTGCCAATGTTTTGTGTGCACCGGTGCTTTCTCTTGTTGAACACATCGGTGCAGTTTACGATGATAAGCACACCAGGCGAAAAGCATCCACAAAAACCTCCGCCTACTGACCTCCTCTAGTAACCTCCCCCAGAAACGAATGTTTGGGGTGTTTTTATAAGGGGTTCCTCAAAAACATCTGCTAAAGGGTATTTTCCTTGTAGTGATATTAGTAATCATTATATTTCATAACTTTATATTTAAATTATGTAACTATATACATAGAGATACGAAAATTGCACCAAGATGAGCACTCTATGATCTTAAAAAGTGCCAAAATTTTATAGACACTATATCATTAAAAGTGTCACAAGTAAAAAAGTATCACAATTATTTTAAAGCTTGCAAAGCAAAAAAAAATTCCATTTAAAAATAAATTTCTATCCTTAAAATATTCCCCAAAATAGATGTAGTTTTATTTCCAAAGGTATTAAATATTTAAGATAAATTTATTTCCTTAAAATCTTAAAGAAGAACCATAACTATGACTAATGATTGAAAGTAATTTTATTTCCAAATTTATTAAATAGTGTAGATGCAAACTTTTTTATGTGAAATATATTTTTTATCATGTATTGAATTTAATTTTAAATTTACTAATAATTTTGTCTGCGGGGTCTTGGATAGAGGGTGATGGTCCCTTATTAAGGTACTCCTTGATGTGAAGTCAGTGTTTCAATTCTTTACCGAACTTACAAAGAAAAAATATTACTAAATTTATTTTAATCTTCTTATCGCATAATAATTTTATATGTATAATTTATTAGTTTAGATTTATTTTAAAATTAATTTATATATATATATATTGAAATTAAATGAATTTATATTTAAAGGGATTTATATTTTTATGTGTGTATATATTTTAAAGGATTTTTTCCCTTCACATGAAATACTTGAATGAAAGGGTTACTTAATTACTAATAAAAATAATAATTAATAAGGGCCTAATTTTCCTGTTATTTACCTCTAGTGGCCCTGGAATTATTCTCGGTGTGTGGCAAGGGGTCCATGCCCTGCTTCGTTTTTCTCTGTGCCCTTGGTGATTCCTTCTTCCCTCCGAGTTCTTTGAGTGTCATTTTTCCCCTCCCGATTTTCTCTTTGTGTTTTTTCTCTCTATCTTTGTTTCCATTGGTGCGGTTCCCTATTCTGCTGTGGGATTTCGGGTGGGCTCGTCTACTAACCACCATGGGCATCATCTAGTGGGAATGCTGCATACATGAGTATATATGAAGAGGAGCTGAACTATTCACCTGACCCACTGGAAGGTGTCCAGATTTGGGGTAAGCCTTCTGTGCATGATGTGGCTGCCATGGAGGTGGGTGGGTCATCAACATCTATGCACCTGCTTGTTCAACCATAGCTGGTCACCTCTGAAGTCAGTGTGGAACCAATTTTACATCGGTTGGATTCTCCATCATTCTCTATACCTTCGTCATCTGTCTTGCATCTTTGAGAACTACAAGCACAAGAGACGCCTGACTTCCCGTCGTGATCCATTGTTGTGCCTAGACCTAGCATTTCTTAGGAAGATGATTTGGTGTTTGCAGACATGAATATTGGCAAGGAGGATATTAAATTCCATCCGGTTTACACTTAGGCTGAGATCACTCCTATTGCGGCCTCTGGATGTTTTGAGGGTATACCCATTGCTGCACCTCCCTCAGATGACCCCATTTATTCGGATTCAGATGAACTTGTGGTGACGGGTGGTGCTCCTCAAGTCTGCACTCAGCGCTGCAGGAAAAATACCCACTGCACTAAGAACTGAAATGGTCGCAACATCAACTTTGGTCCAGATAGGGGCATGGTGGACATTGAGCATACTGTGATGACAGTTTTTTGGGCAAGGTCCAGGGTAGGAATTGCTCATGTGTCATGCTCAAGATTTGGATGGAGGAGATCTGGGGCAGCTCCTTGGAACATCTTCCTGGTGTCTTGACTATGAACAGGGGCTAGTTTGCCCTTATCTTCTCGCAACCTGCTATGGTTGAATGGGTTCTCTCTAAGTATTGGCACCTTGAGATGCATCCAATACTGTTGAAACGATGGACTCCTTTATTCGATCCGAATAAGGAGAAATCCAGGACTGGTCTAATTTGGGTTTGACTACTTGGCCTTCTACTGCAATTCTGGAATGAAGACTTGCTTCAAAGCATTGGGGAGGATCTTGGCCATTACTTGGATCATGATTGCTCCTCTATGGAGATGAGCAACATATCTCTGGCCTGTATTTTGATCTTCTTGGATATGAGGGAAGGACTCTACGATTGTTATAAAATTTTCTTCAATGATATGGTCAAACATCAGGTGCTGGATTATGAAGGGGTTCCCTTTATATGTCGTCGGTTGCATGTGGTTGGTCATATTTACAAAGAATGCTTGTTGATGGGTGCTGCGTATCCACTCACCAAAACTATTGTGCACATCGACACTCAAACTCATCCTATGTGGATTGTTTTAGCTCTGGTTGTGGATCCTCTGGGCTCCTACACTGAACCTGATGAGGTGCTATGGACTTACTCGGTCACATAAGCTCGTACACATAGCCATGCAGTCTTCACCCCTCTGGAAGATTCTTCTCCTATTTCGGGTACATCTTTTGTTACTCCTCTTGTTTTCTCTATTATCACTTGTTCTCCCAATTCATCTTTGTGTAATGGTATTCATCCCAAATATTTCAATTTGGATTCCCTCTGTTGCCTTGTTGCATCCACCCCCCATCGATCCCTCCCTCCATTCCTCTAACCTCTGTTGTGACCTCCTCCCCTAGTCACCGCGATGAATATGATAGTATTTCCTCTAGTCACCGCTATTTCCTTCGCTCTTCCGTCCCCTTGATTGATCATCCCTCACTCAGCCTCGGTATGGACCTGGGCACCTCTTTTGTCAAACCTTGGGGTCGTCCATCTGCTATCACCAAGGCCATTACGATGGCTAGCATGGAGGTGGTTGAAGGAACACAATATTCTATCATTCGGGTTCCTAGAGAAATAAATTCTCGGGATACAGTTCCCCCATGCTTTTTATTTCCTATAATTACAGGGGTTTACCCAGCTTCCATAAAAATTTGGCTCTTAGGAAACTTCTTCAATCTACTCATGTTGATGCAATTTTTTACAAGAAACTCTAGGGGAGGGTTTATCTATTACTAAAATCTTATCTGCATTATTTTTGAATTGGTCCTTTGCAACCATTGACGCCCGTGGTCGATCTGGGGAATGTGCCGTGGGTATCAACAAAAAAACCATCTATGTTCTAAACTGGTGGGGTAGGGAGGGCACCATTGGTGTGGATGTTATCACTTCATATTTTAATATTGATATTTCCCTTATTAATTTGTATGGCCCCTGTCAGCATAGAAAAGAATTTTGGGATTCCTTACTCGGTAGCTCTATTTTGCATCAAAAAAACATCATATTTGGTGGAGATATGAACTTCTCTATCGGACTCTCGGAATCTTGGGGGTCACGGGCCATTCCAAACCCCATATTAGAGTACTTCGCCAATCAATTGGAGTTCGTTGAATTATTAGATTAAGACCTACCTAAGAAGATGCCTACCTTGAGGAACATGAGTACTGGGTCTGCGGATCTGGCCCGGAGACTGGATCATTTCCTCATTAAGTTTCCCCTGCTAAATCAAATTTCTAGAGATAGACAATGGGTGGGCTTGGGTGGTGCCTCAAACGACTCGCCGATTTACTTTGAGTTTCTTGTTGGAGAACAGAAACCCCCGGCTCCTTTCAAATTCAATGTAGGTTGGCTTCTTGAGCCTGAATTCCTCGCATTTCTCACTAAGGAGTGGCAACATTGTGCTTAGCACCCTGATCGGGAACCTACCAGAGTCCTAAATGACAATCTTAAATGTATCAAATACAATACCATCTGTTGGGCTAGGGGAAAAAGGCTTTTGGAGGATGAGGAAATCAATCGAACAGATGGGAGATCACTCAACTTATTGGTCCAGGTTTCTTTGGATTCTAATCAGTGGATACAAAAGGCCAAATTATCGCTCTGGAAAGTACTAGAGCTACTATTCTTAGGAAAAGTGAGGAGGAATGTCGATTGAAGAGCAGAGCTATTTGGTTAAAAGCTAGGGATGAAAACACCAAGTTTTTCCAACAAAGTGCTAAAGGCAGGCGGATTATAAACACTATTTGGGAAATTACGGATCAGTCTACTCATGTGGCCAATACACATGCACAGATATCTAACTTGGGTGTCCAATACTTCTCCAATCAATATAGAGCTCTGAATAATGTAAACTTTTCAGACATATTTAACATTGCTCGCACGTTTCACAGATTTGTTGAGGAGGAGCAAATGGAGGAGCTTAATGCACCAGTTACGTTGAGGGAGATTGAAGGTGTATTAAAATTGTTCAAGAATGATAAAATTCCTAGGTTGAATGGCTGGACTATAGAATTCTACCTGTATTTCTTTGAAATTATTGGAAAGGACCTTCTTCATGTTATTGAGGACAACATAACCACTGGTAGAGTTTTTGATGGATTTAACTCCACCTTCATTGATTTGATTCCCAAAATGGATAGCCCCACTACCTTCCATGACTTCAGACCTATTTCCCTATGCAACTGTATTTATAATATTATTTCCAAGATCATCGCCAACTGAATCAAGCCCATCCTCCCACTACACATTGCCAAGGAACAATTTTCATTCCTTCACCGTCGACAGATCCATGAAGCTATTGGTACTGCTCAAGAGGCCGTGCATTCCATTAAAACTAAAAGGTTCAAGGGCACTATTCTCAAAATTGATCTAGCCAAAGCCTTTGACCATGTAAATTGGAACTATGTGCACCTCATTCTCATCTAGACTAGTTTCCCTCATTCTTTTACTAATTGTATTATGGGTTGCATTACGAATGCCACATTCAATATTCTTATCAATGGTGCTACCTCTAATTTTTTTCATGCTGGGAGGGGTCTTCGGAAAGGATTCCCCCTCTCTCCTCTCCTCTTCCTCCTTGTTATGGAAAGCCTCTCCTCCCTTATGAAGCAGGCTAAATATGATGGATCCATTCATGGCATTCATTTAAACGATTTCATCCAACTGACTCATTTATTATTTTTTGATGATTTTATTATATTCTTGGATGGAACTTGTGAGGAAAACTCTCAAATTATCAATATCTTGAATATTTTTATCAAAGCCACTAGGATGGATCCCAACAACAATAATTCCACCATCATTATGACTTGTTTTTCAGCTATTGAAACTAGACATGCCTTGCAGTTCCTTCCTTTTAAACTAAGGCTCATAGAGGTTGGCTTAAAATATCTTGGTTTTAACCTTCAGCCAAATGGCTATCATATTAACGACTAGAACTGGATGATCGCTAAAGTTGAGCGTAGGATCAATATCTGGAAACATAGGTATTTTTCACATGTGGGCAGGCTGATATTAATTAGATCTGTTCTGGAATCCATCCCTATTTATTAGATGTTTCTTGCATGGCTCCCCAAGGGTGGGACCAACAAAATACAACAGATATATAGGAAATTCCTTTGGCGGGGCTCAGGTCAGGATCATATCTTTTCCTGGGTTTCTTGGGATCACATCACTAAGCCAAAGGATTGGGGTGGATGGGGATTAAAATATCTCTTGCTTTTTTCTACTGCTTTGGCCACCAATATGGGATGACACCTCATTGCTGGTCACAACCTTTGGCAAGAAGTGACTTGTTTGAAATACATTGCTCCCTACTCACTATTGGACAGGATCAGAGGCAACATTCTCCCCATTTTGGGGTCTTCGATTATTTTGAAATATATTACAAAATCCATCCATCTGGTCAAGAAGGGTTTGACTTGGCACATTAGATCTTGTACTAAGGTCAGATTGGTTGAGGATGCATGGTCTGGCTGCAGACAGAATTAAAAACTAGCTTAGGACATCAAGCTTCATTTGGCACAATATGGCTACCTATTCCTATCTCAAGTGGTTGGCCCTATTCGAACCACTTTGGATTCCCAAGCTTGGCTATCAATTCATGATCTAAAATTACCTGTTTCTGGTCATCCCACTTGGGACAGATTTATTAGAGTGCTCTAGGGCATGAGCATTTGACTCAACAATCATGATGATGAAATTCTTTGGGCTCTCTCCCCCAGTGGAAAATATATTCTAAAAGCTGGCTATACCACTCTCTATGCGGCACTGGAACCCCCTATTAAACAATGGTGGTGGAATTCTATTTGAAAGCCGTAGGCCCCCCTAAAGCTCGTTTACTCATGTGGTGTATTCTCACAAATTTCATTCCCACATTAGATAATATTATTCGACGTGCCTTCCATGGTCTATCTAGATGCTGCTTCTGCCTCTCATACGTCGAAGATGTCCTGCATCTTTTCCTTGACTGCCTTGTTATCTATCAGTTTTGGCACTTGACAGCATTTGCTATGGGATTCTCTCTTAGTTGGCATGGGACTACTATTTTTTCTGCATGGTCCGATTGGTGGCAAGCTACACCTCGCACCAAGGATAGGAACATCCCCCTACTTATTGCGTGGGGGGTCTAGATTAGTAGAAATCGGGTGATTTTTCAGGACTCGCCTGTCGACTAGGACCACACCTATATTAATATCAACTCCATTTATTTTCTCATCCTTGACGTTGTTCCTACCATTCACCAGAGGGATATAATTCCTCAATTCATTGATCACTCCTACCCCTGGGCTTAATTTGATGGAGCATCGAATAATTATGGATGTGGGGCGGGAGGGGGGGGGAGTTGGGGGGTTATGTTGTATTTAATTTATCGGATTCTCATTATTTTCATCTTAATATGGGTCCAAGACCTGAGTCTAATAACTTTTCTAAACTCCTTAGTCTTCAAATCCTCCTACTTTTTGCCCGTGAACAAGGATGCAACAGAATTCAGATTTTTGGGGACTCTCAAATTGTCATTAATTGGTTCAATTTACAGTCTCATTTTCATTCTCACACACTATCTATTTTATTGGGGAAGGTTCTCTTGCTGAAATCATTATTTGAGATTATCTCTGTCACTCACAATTACAGGTAGAGGAACCAAGTGGCAGACCAACTATCCAAAGAGGCATCGAAGTTAGAGTGGGGAAGGTGGCTTATTGTGGAGCATGATGGTACTTAGGTGTTCCAATTTTATCATTTCCCTTTCATTCATGGTATTCAGGCCATAGGAGCAGTCTCCCCATGACTTTATTTTTGGTTTTATTTCATTTTTTGGCGGTATCTCATGCTGTCATATGGTGATAGAATTATATGTTTAGTTTTCTTGGATTATATTAGTGGTTGCTACCATTTTCATTGTATATATCAGTATTAGATTAGATTTTCCTCTGTTTTAGTTGATTATATGAAATCTACTTGACTCTTCGGAGATTTGGACATTGTCCAGGGTATGCTACTAGATATATTGTAAAATGTAACAAGTAATTTTTCTTATTTATTAATGAAAAATTACAACTTTTTTCCTTGGAAAATAAAATTATTTATTTATTTATATTCAATATTATAACTTTTCAGAATATATAATTAAAAATCATATGCAAACATATTGAATTTAATTAATAAACATATAATTAAAAATAAGAATGTTTCTATATGTGTAAATGTTAAATATTTATATGTATATATAATATTAGTATTAGCTAAGAATAAATTTCCATTTTATAATATAAATTGAATTTTTCAATTCAAGAACACTAGAAATATCAATTATTCATGTAAATCATTTCATTCAAAATTGAGATCCTGTAACATCTGTCAATTACTGAAAGAAATTCAATTTTTTTGTTACTAGACATTAAAGTTATTTATTTTTATTAATTGATTAACAACTATGTTAATTATAAAGTTATGAACTAAATTTTCTCACTTATTAAATAACATGTTAATAAAATATATTATCAAGAATCTGATGGTAAACATTTCCAAGATCCCAAAGTAGTTGAGAAAAGAAGTTGCGGGCAGTTACCTTTCCTCTAGGTTAAAAGGAAAAGCCTAGAGGGGGAAAGGGGTTCTATTACAAAGAAAAAGAAGAAAAACTTGAAGGCTGAAGGGCAAAGTAACATAAGCTAGAAGAAAAATGGTGGTCTCTGTTATCAATAAGAGAGGAGACTAGACTGGAGTCCTGAGGCCTGCCTCCTTGTTAATTACTACTGTGAATCCTACATTGGTGAGGAGCATGGGGGGAGTAGAGGATTCCATCACCCTATTCAAGGTTGGGTGAAAACCATCAGTATTCTCAAGTGAGATAATTAAGCTACGAAAAAATGTGTTACTATTTAATTTACAGTAAAATAAATGTTTATTTCCAGAGAAAAGAATGTGGTGAAAGGTTCTATCTGAAAAACAGTTTTGAGGTAGAATGTTTGTAAACTATAGAAGAGAATATAAAGGGGTTTTCTTAAATTTATTTCTTAGTTTATTAAATTTTGTGATGATAAGTACTAGTAACAAGAAGATAATTCTTAGGAAATATAAGTTGTAAATCCTTAGGGTAAATGTTAAAAGAACCAGGTTTGACAGGTAAACCCAAGGGAGAAGGAAACCCTCAAGTTCTTACAAACTATCTGTCCTATGAAATATGTTCAACTAGTACCAAACAATGGGAAAGGATCCCTTGAGGTGGTCTAGTCACCTTTCCAGTAACAGCAGTTTATGTAAAAATTTTAAAATTATATACTAGTATAAATAAGAATTGTAGAAATTTGAACCTATGTAAACCCAGAAATTGCATATAATTCAGAACAAGAAAGATAACATGTGCATGTAACCCTGAATAATAAAGATTACATTTGCATGTAACTCTAGTTGAGAAGGAAATCATAAGCATATAACCTTGAACAACAAGACAACAAGTATAGTTGAGTAATACATTAGTTAACACTAATACACAATCTATATATGACTGCAATAAAGTTAAGTAGAACAACGTGATAACGGAGTTAAATTATAGATAAGGAAGAGAACTGTAGCGCGAAAACTGCATACCTATATATATATATATATATATATATATATATATATATATATATATATAGAGAGAGAGAGAGAGAGAGAGAGAGAGAGAGAGAGAGAGAGAGAGAGAGAGAATCCACGCATGACAGTACTCAAAAGTAAATAATGAGAACATGCTCTACTGTAGATTCCATCTTAACATGTAAAAAACCATAAAGATAATATATGCTACAATAGTATTATCAACAAGGAGTAAATCCTCACCTTCGATGCATCATGCAAATCAACAGACATGGGGTTGCCACCTATCCGATCGTGTTAGAAGAATTTAAGGAGGGTTTAATCTCTAGGATGTGGTATGCAGTGCACCATTCATTGCTCGTACCTGTAATGAGTAACAACAATAATTGCTAATTTTGAAGGACAAAAAAGAAATGATATTATTTTATTTTCCAAGATATTTCATTAGTAGTCGTGAAGGTGAATTAATTATTTGATTACGCATATAATTTGGAACATTTCATATGGGTAACAATGATATATATATATATATATATATATATATATATATATATATATATATATATATATATATATATATATATATATCTGTGTATGTATGTATATATAGTCCAATCATGTCTGTAAATCAAATCTGTGATAATCATAGCATACTATTCTGTATTAATATGAATTTTATTTCTATGTAAGGTCAAAGGTATAGTGAAATCCTTAATTCATGGATAGGGTACTTAGGAATTTCGTTGAGTAAGGGGATAAGTAAATATTTTTTTTTTATGTTGGATAAATTGATAATGTAAGTGTACATTATACGTGGTATCAGAGCAGGGTTCAACTGCTCGGACCAATAAGGATCACCTAGATAATAAATGTTGTGTGTGAATGTGCATAGAACAGAAGGACAACTAAACAAGAGTAATGAGAAGGGGATCGTTGTATCAAACAACCAGGACTACAGGAGAGACTCATGCTTAGGCAAACCCAGAAATGAATCCGAAAATATGGGTGTAGCTCAGTATAGATCAACACCAACAAAATAGTATATTACTAGAAGAAAAAAAAAATATGAACCCATAGATTGTTGGATACGGTGCAGCAAATCCAAACAGAGATGGTCCGAGTATGAAGCCATAATGAAATATTGATGAGAGAACAAGAAAGAATAGTCAAGATTCTTTCAAATAAGAAAAATCATCCCACTGCACATCCCAGTCTGGAGAGGGGAACTCACATAGATAGTGAACAACAACAACACATATGTGATGATCCTGAAGGAATTCGTACTCAACGAAGCAACAAGAGTAGAAATTATAAAGAAGTTGAATCTGGAAACATTTTCGACTAGTAAGAACTGGAAAAGTAGAGGGTAAATTACATTTTGGTTGATCTTCGTGCTAGTTTAAGCTATGTAGATCCCAGAATTTTGGAAAAATGTACCTTACAGAGCTAGAAGTTTAAACATTCTTGGCTAGACCAACTGGCCACAGGAACCAAGCGTAAATTTCATGCTAAAGCTCCCAATTGTTCCCAAGACATTGGGGATCAAAAATATAAAGGTGGAATTAAACATTCTACCCTTAGGCTCCTATGACATACTATTGGGGATGGACTAGTTGGAAGCACATTGGTCCTTGGTAGATTGTAAGGGAAAAATTATCTACTTCAAGACTGAAGATGAAACCCACCAAGAGCTGAAAGGAATTAAGAAACCATTTAAGCTGTGACCCATTACAGCATCCTACCTAACCAAATGTATTAGGAAGGGATGCCAAATCTATGCGATTTAGGTCGGATTTGCTAACTCAAAGGATAAACACCCATGATGGAAAATATACCTGTGGTGCAAGAATTCCTGGATGTATTTCTAGAAAATATACCAAGACTACCAGAAAAGTGAGATATATACTTTACCATTGAACTCATGCCAAGGGCAAGACTGGTTTTGTGAGCCTCCTATCGAATGAGTGTGCCTGAGTTAATAGAATTAAAGATGCAACTACAAGAATTACTGGACAAGGGATATATCCATCCTAGTGTGTCACCTTGGGGGACACCAGTACTTTTTGTGAAGAAGAAGGACGAAACCATGAGAATGTATATGTACTACCGACAACTAATTAAACTCATTGTGAAAAACAAGTACCCTTTACCTCAAATAGATGACCTATTCAACCAAGTAAAAGGGTGGCAGTATTTTCAAAGGTAGATCTAAGATCGAGGTATTACCAAATTAGGATAAAAGGTGAAGATATCTACAAGACAACCTTCTGCACAAGATATGGACATTAAGAATTTTTGGTCCTACCATTTGGTTTGACTAATGCACCTGCAACATTTATGAGCTTAAGCATGGTATATTTCACCCCTATTTGGATAAGTTTGTTTCAATATTTATAGACGATATACTGATATATTCAAAGAATTTGGAGGAGCACAAGGAGCATCTACGTATAGTGCTGAAAATGTTGAGGGATCACCAGCTGTAAGCCAAATTCACCATGTGTGATTTTTACAAGGAACAAATACAATATTTTGGCCACATTATTTCGGCTGAAGGAATAGCAGTGGATCATGAAAAGATAAAAACGATTATGGAATGGAAGGTACCTAAAAACATGGCAGATATATAGTCTTTTATGGGACTTGTTGGTTACTAGCAGTGCTTTATAGAGGGCTTTTCAAAAATAGCATTTCCTATAACTTGTCTACAACGCAAGTGGTGAGTGTTCAAATGGACCAACGAATGCCAAGCTAGTTTTGAGAAAATAAAAGAATTATTAACTACAGCTCCTATCCTGAAAGTTTCAGATCCAAACTTAGAATTCGATGTCTGCACTGATGCAAGTAAAGATGGCGTGGGAGTAGTGTTGTCTCAAGCTGAAAAGGTGGTGGCATATGAATCTAGAAAATTGAAAGACCACTAATAAAGATACTTTGCCTATTATTTAGAGTTAACAACAGTAGTGTATGCGCTTAAAATATGGAGACATGACCTATTGGGTAAGAGATTTGTGCTAAAATCTGACCACAATAGTTGAACCAGCTATTTTAGGCAAGCTGATTTGAACGCTCGCCAGGCTAGGTGGAATCCGTTCCTGAGCGAATTTGATTTGAAATGCACCACGTAAAAGGAAAATAAAATCAAGTTTTCGACGCATTAAGTCGGATTTTGCATCATGTATATGAACTATATTTTAATAATGTGGAGTTCAAATTTCAGGAACAAATAAAGGAAGTTGCGATAAAAAATTTGAATACCAATTTCTATGGTAGAAAGCACGGGACACCAAAGTACAAGGGAAATAGTTGGAATAAAATATCAATGGAGAAAAACTATTAGTTTTTCGGGAAAATATATACATTCCCAATCAGCTAAGTTTAAAAGAACTGATTCTTAATGAATATCACAAAAACTCATATGTTGGACACCCAGGCTATCAAAAAATGTTAACAGCCATTAGAAAGGACTAATTTTGGCCTGGTATGTGCAAGGATATAGCTGAATATATGACCAAGTGCTTGGAATGTTAGTGAGTGAAATTCAAACACCAACATCCAGTTGACTTATTACAACCCATACCAATACCTGAGTGGAAGTGGGAAGTTATATCTTTAGATTTTATTGTTGGTTTACCAAGGTCAAAAAGATATAATTACTCGATCATGGTAGTTGAACTCTGTTACCGATGAAATAGGTAACCTCATTGTTACCTACTTTTTGAAGTATCAAGAAAAACACCTGATTTTGAAAAAGTGGCGATACATAATCAAGAAAAAAAAATTTGAGCATGTTTTTGGCACTTTAAGTTTTTTTCATTTTGTTTTTTTTTTTAATTAATTTTTTTTTATGTGATGTTTTTTATGTCGATTTTTAATAGTGGTGGTGTATCATCACCAATTTTTTTTTATAGGATTGATTTTGACACTATATATTTTCTAATGTCTTCTTCTTCCCTGAGATTTTATTTTTAAGTGCATTTATGTACTTGTGTTTAAAAAATAAATAAATAAATAAAAACTTGTAATGATATCTTCACTTTTTCACATAGATAAAAGATGGAAAAATGGTCAATATGTTGGAAATGTTTTCATTGATGGCAAAGGAGATAGCAAAAGTAAAGATAGGAGCAGCACCTAAACTATCCATAAGGCAAAAGAGACAGAGAGGTAGCAGAGGCAGCAGAAGGAATAGAGGAATTGAAGCAGAAGCAGCAAAGGAATTAGAGACAGAGCAGTGGAGTTGAAAAGGCCTGAAGGAGTGTAATACAGATGTTTATTCATGAATTAGGGGTGTAATACAGTTTGCAGATGAATTATTGAGCAATTATTCATTAATTGAGTCTATATGGCATAGACTTTGACTGAAGACTAAAACCCTGTGGTAAAGACTTAATATGCTTGGGGATGAGCTGGAGTATTGCTTAAATGGTAGGAGAAGGCTGGAGTACAAGCAACATATATACATATATCTGTTTATGAAGAATTGTGAATAAGTTCCATGTGTGACTTTATGTGTTCTTGGTCGAATCATATGAGGAAATTGTCCCAATGTAACTGTGCATTTGTTGTTTAATTCTATATGGAGAGGACCTTTGTAATTGTGCATTTGTTGGTAAAATTCCTGCAAGATCTTGTAGAAGCCGGACCCTGTAGATCAAGCTAAGAATCTGCCTGTATATTCAGGAAGGAGAATGTATGATAATGTGTAGAAATGGTGTCCAAACTGTATGTACTTGTGGGGAGGATATACAAACCCTATGATGAGAATTCCGTATGAATGAGACCCTGTAGCAGAATATTTATAAGAAATGCATAAGAAACCTCTGCATAAGAATAAACGAAACCGTGTTATGTATGGTAGAACTCTGCGTCAGAATATAAAAGAACCTTTTATAACAAGAAACCGTGTATTGACTGCAGTAAGAGTGGAGGCAGAACCACAATCAAATGTACAGTGTGAATGGAACAGAACCATAATCGAAAAAAAAATAAAAAAAAAAATATATATATATATATATATATATATATAATTGAACGAAGAACAAAACCTGGAGCACAGGGAGAACCGGAACCTTGACCGGAGGAACCGTGAGGGGATTGAAACCACGAGCGGGTTCACGGAGGCGGATTTCCCAATTCCGGACCACCTTTCGACTGTAAGGTGGTTTTTCAGAAATCACAGCGATTCCATAGACTTTGTGACATGTGGCATAGGCGGTATTGGAAGCCACCATTTAACTTGCAATTTCGCGCGTTATACACCGACCAAAGATGCGGAGCGAAATGGATATAAACCGTCGATCTGGCAGAGGAGCATCGGACGGAGATCATTGAACGAAGATGCGTGAGGTTTAATAAAAGCGCACGAAGATTAAGCCAAGTATGGTGCGTTCCGTGGATTGGTCGTTTGACTGAATTGTGGGGCCTGGCGGAGTCATATATAATGAATTGGTTTATTAATGTTTTTGACATATTATAATCTTAATATAAGGTTTGAGAGTATGTTAAAAGAGTCGATCAAAGTTTAATATTGGTGGTCATTCACGTGGATGAATTACATATATAATTGTTGTGGGTGTGTGGGCCCAAATCAAATATATATTAAAGTTTATGAATTAATAAGGATGAAGGTGTGACCATATATTGATATATATTAAGGTTACGAATAAATAAAAGAACGCCGAGTACTGTTGGACTCTGGTATAATGTTTTCGGTAATTAAAGAATGTTGAATATATGAGTTGACATAGAGCATCTATTTAGATGGAGGCGCATATGTATACGGAATAGACAGTCAGATTATAACTGAAGAATTGAGATATTAAAAATGACCAGACTTGTTTTTATTAAGTTTGCCAGTGTGGAATAAAGAGAACATGCGAGAGTGCACGGATTGGAAAAATGATTGGACAATGAAATTTTGGGATGCATTTACACACAGTTAAGTGAAATATTGAATATGGTTGATTTATTAACACTCCATATTTAAGCATTGAAACTGCCAGCGTAGAACAAAGCAGAGATTGTGAGATTGCCTGGACTTGGGAAATGATTGGGCATGAAACTTGAGTGGAATTATGAAAAAAAAGAAGAGGAGAGCATGCAGAGATCCACAGAGATTACAGGTTTGACAGGAATATGTACAGGAATGAGTTGGACAGGTGAATAAGCACAGAAAACAGGGAATATGCAGATGACAGTGAACAAAGTGTATGCAGAACAGGTTCTTAACAGCAGTAGGAGAAGACAAATCCAGTAAAGCAAAAATCCAGAAAAGGAGCTGAGTGAAATTGAAATATGTAATTAAAAATGTGAATGTAAATGTTGTAATTAATTTTTTATTGTTTGTGATGCAAAGGCAAGTATCCTAAGGAAAAGAAAAAATCCCACTGTAGCATCAAATTTTGTACATATTATTATGATTTTAAATTGAGTTGGATAAAGAAATGAGGAGGCAGAAGACCAAGGGGTATGACCATCCATTTCGAATTCCTAGAGGAAAACAAACAGTCATCAAGAAATTTCTATAAGTAATATCATCTTGATATGAAAAAGGTGAGTTAGAAGAGAGAGAGAGTGTGTGTGAGTAAAGTGAATGCAGAAATGAAGCAGTGAAGCAGAGAAGAAAGAGGAGCTGAGCAGAGAAGAAGGAGAAGCTGATAGAGAATCTGAAAAGATGCAGAGATGATACATGGCAGATATGAGAATAGATGAACAACAGAGCTGATATCCAAGGTAAATCAGCAAGTGTTTCTCTTTTGAAAGAGTAAGGAAGTTGGAGCTTCCCTATCAAGTTGTAGCTTGATAGATGTCAGTTGGAGCTGACTGAGGTTGGAACCTCCTATAGGTTGGTGCCTACAGAAAATATTTGGGAGTTGGTGCTTCCACATCAAGTTGTAGCTTGATAAAATGTCAGTTGTAGCTGACTGAGGTTGGTGCCTCCTGTAGGTTGGTGCCTGTAGAAAATTAATGGGAGTTGGAGCTTCCTTGCAAGTTGTAGCTTGCAGAGTTGAGGTAGGAGCCTCCTGTAGGTTGGTGCCTACAGAAAATTAGTGGTGAGAGGGAGTTGGAGCTTGCCTTTGCATCACAAAAATAATAAGATGTGGTTTTCTCCCTTCATGGGTTTCCACTTATATCTGGTGTCTCTGTGCATGATGTCTATGTGTTGATGTGGTTTATCTAATCTACTTAATACTTGTTGCTCACATATTAATACTGCTGTTACATTAACAAATCTGTTTGATACTTGCTGCTCACTAATAAAGATTGCTCACATATTAAGTTGATCATGAAGTAAAGGTGTAAATAAGTTTTAAGAGAAAAGTTTTAAAAGTCCATGTATGTGTTAAACTGATTCACCCCCCCCCTCTCAGTTTAACTAAGGGTTCAACAATTGGTATCAGAGCAGGTTCCTTTGGTGAAAGCTTAATAGCTTGAAGGAGATCTGGTTGAGTCATGGACTATCAAAATGTACCTGTGCTAAATATAACAAACTTTCCTGAATGGAGAGATAAGGTTAAGACAGGTTTAATAGCTGATGAACCTGAGGTATGGAAGCTTTTTTGTGATGGTTACTGCACAGACTCCCCCACGGTAAAAAGAACAACAGAGGAATGCCAAGGCAAAATGTGTGATATATAACAATCTTCATAACAAGAACCTTGAGTTAGTAATGGATTTAACTTCAGCAAAAGAAATATGGGATAGACTGCATTTCATGCATGGAGTAGACACTGAGGATTGCATTGTCAAGAAGGAGAAGAGAATTAAGAAAAAGATAAATTCATGTCAAAAAGAAGATGTCCAATCAAATGAGGCACCTGCTAGTGTGAATGGTAGTAAGAGCCATGAAGAATTGCAGCTGAAGAAAAACCCAAACTTGACACAGCTCTGACTGAAATAGAAAATTTGAAGAATGAAAAAAAAGACCTTAAGAGATTGGTACAAATATGTGATGAGAAAGAATATGAAGATAGGAAAGAAATTATTGGCCTAAAGACACAGCTTGAAGAGGAAAAGAAAATAGAAGACACTCTGCTGCAACAAATGAAAGAGAAAATTCAGGAATGTGAAAGATTGGAAGAAGAAGTAGTAAGCCTAAGAAAGAACTTATAAAAATCCCAAAGAGAACTATTAATGAATACACCTCTAATAAAAGGGTCTGAACAATTGGACCAGATTCTAAATGCACAAAGGTCACCTATCATAAAGACTGGGATAGGATATGAAGGTGAAACCAGTAAGTCCAAGGTTGAAGACAACAAGAAAATCATTTTTGTAAAATTTGTAAAGAACAGTGAAGTAGCTAAGAAGATTCCCACAGAAGAAGAATCCAGCAAGAACAAGATTTGTAAAGAAACAAACAAAATCAAGAAACAACATGAAAGAACAGAGAATGAGAGGATGAATCAATCAACTGCTAAAGGCTCATATGCTCCTAAGGATGTATTGAACAAATTCGGAAGATGTCAAAGGAGGTTCCTCTCTCCTATGAAAAATAGCACATGTTTTTCCTTCCACAAACAAGGACATAATGCAGCATATTGCAAGACAAAGCCAATCCAGTCCAACCAGCAAAGGATGCAGCAAAAGAGAATAACCCCTCAAGCAAGTAAATGGAAAAGGCAATCTTCTATCAGGTACACAAACTATTTCCATGGCTATTGTTATGCATGCAATAATTTTGGACATAAAATTGTTGATTGTAAAATGTATCCAAGAAGAGGAACAAAATATTATACATCAGCTCAAATTCACATTGGTCAAATAAGATGTTATGTATGCCTCAAACTTGGTCACAAAGCAAAAGATTGTAATCTGCCATATATTTTAAAGAACTCTAGACATATGATGGAATCAAAACAGATCAATCAAAACTATGAATCAAAAGGAAGAGCAGTCATTATGAAGAACCCCAATAAAGTATGGAAAGAAAAGAGAAAGGGGGAGGCTATTATCTCCATAACATAATGAATCTAGCATAGTCTCAGGAGGAGCTGCTCTAGGAAACAAAGAAAATATCTAACCAGTTATAGATATGAAGCAACATCTCAGGGGGAGAGTAGTTCATATGTATTCCACACAAAAATTAGTCTAATAAAAGCTCCATGAAATAAGAACAGCTATGAGATTAGGAAGTGAAAGGAAATTCCTCTAACAGAGAACTACAGAGGAAGAAGATTATCTGATGTTCTAATTAACTGACAGATTGATGAAAGAAGAGAAGGCAAAAAAAAACCATGGTAATAGGAAGCAGACATCAACACCTTAAATGAAGATCACATTGTGTATCATATTGCTAGAATTGACATGAATCACATTAAGAAGATTGAGTAAGAAAAGTGCCTGTCATCATCAATATCCTTACTTCCTTCATCTATGAAAATGTCCCTTGGAGGAGTACAATTAAGAGAGTGTTCTACCCTTGAAGATTCCAAGCAAAGAAATTGAAAATGTCTTCACAAAGATCATCATGTCAGAACAGTTGAATTGGTATATAAAGCAACCATGATTCTAGAACTGTCATAGAAAATAAAATGCAGTGACATTCTTTCAAATCAGGATGATAGAATAAGTAGCAGGTTAATGATGCCAAGGTCCAATTCAATATATTGATGGTGGTTGGTGTGAACAGTGAAAAGATCAATAGTAGAAACTAAGGGTAAATGTGCAAGCTAAAAGTGAAATCTCAGCATGGTTTATCAAGATAATATCAATTGATGGTTAGGTACAAGCAACATGCTTATCAACAGATTACCAAGCATTATCAGTGGAGCAGCAATATGATACAGGTCCATAGGATCAAAGGACTATGGCAAGAATGCATCAAGGTAAAATTCCCAGGATTATCTACATTCAGCATGAAAAGGTCAGTAGAAGTGCTAAAGGATCAGCATTAGGTTTACACTTGAAGGATTATATTATGCACTGCAGCAGTATCTGTTTCTATATATATAATTGCATGCCTTCCTGAATTTAGTACATATATCTTCAAGGCCTCTTTCTGAAAATTGTTCATAAACTGGGTTAAGTTTGTTAGCTAAGATATAAATTAAACAACTTGAAGATGTTTTTGTTGGAAATAATCATGATAGAATAGTTAAAATATCTAAATAATGAAGGACTAGTTGTGATTACCATCTAAAGCTCAATTTTTTTTTTAAATCATCTAAATCCTACATCAGCACAAAGGATTTACTGGTAATCCACCTTTAAAGAGAGATTGATTATTGACATACATACCATTATGTCATAAATAAAACTGCAAAGCTGATAAGTGAAACTGACCAATACATTGAAGGGTTTATTTTGAAAATACATTGTACAAGAAGGAAAGTCAGTTGGCCTCTAATATTGAAAGATACTGCCTTATCCAATCATACATCTCTGATTAGATAAAGCTGGTACAATGTGTTCTATGAAGGAACATTATCCTCACTTTCAGCCTTATACTAGTGAAAGGAGACTGTGCTTTGGACTGTACCAATTTACAGTATATATTCAAGTCCAATAATCCTCAAAGTGTTCTCTCAACAAGTCTTGTACATCAGTCTAGAGCAGCATGGTACAAAGTCAGCAGAAGAGGGCCTAAACATAACTCAGAGAGAGGAAATGCAGAAAGAAAACCAGGAAATGAGCAACCCTTTGCCATTGATGTCAAAGGGGGAGGAAAAACAAAAAGGGACTTTCAAAAGGCAAGCAGAGGAAGTATGTTTCCATCAATGCCAAAGGGGGAGACTATTGGAAATGTTGTCATTGATGGCAAAGGAGATAGCAAAGGTAAAGATAGGAGCAGCACCTAAACTATCCATAAGGCAAAAGAGACAGAGAGGTAGCAGAGGCAGCAGAAGGAATAGAGGAATTGAAGCAGAAGCAACAAAGGAATTAGAGACAGAGCAGTGGAGTTGAAAAGGCCTGAAGGAGTGTAATACAGAGGTTCATTCATGAATTAGGGGTTTAATACAGTTTGCAGATGAATTATTGAGCAATTATTCATCAATGATAGACTAAATATGTAGTAAAGACTTAAATCTGGAGTATTGCTTAAATGGCAGAAGAAGGCTGGAGTACAAGCAACATATATACATATATCTGTTTATGAAGAATTGTGAATAAGTTCCATGTGTGAATTTATGTGTTCTTGGTCGAATCATATGAGGAAATTTTCCCAATGTAACTGTGCATTTGTTGTTTAATTCTGTATGGAGAGGACCTTTGTAATTGTGCATTTATTGGTGAAATTCCTGCAAGCTCTTGTAGAAGTCAGACCCTGTAAATCAAGCTAAGAATCTGCCTGTATATTCAGGAAGAAGAATGTATGATAATCTGTAGAAATGGTGTCCAAACTGTATGTACTTGTGGGGAGGATATACAAACCCTGTGACGAGAATTACATATGAATGAGACCCTGTAGCAGAATATTTATAAGAAATGCATAAGAAACCTTTGCATAAGAATAAACGAAACCGTGTTATGTATGGTGGAACTATACAAGGGTTATGTATGGTGGAACTCTGCGTCAGAATATAAAAGAACCTTTTATAACAAGAAACCATGTATTGACTGTAGTAAGAGTGGAGGCAGAACCACAGTCAAATGTACAATGTGAATGGAACGGAACCATAATCGAAATATATATATATATATATATAATTGAACGAAGAACGAAACCTGGAGCACAGGGAGAACCGGAACCTTGACCGGAGGAACCGTGAGGGGACTGAAACCACGAGCGGGTTCACGGAGGCAGATTTCTCAATTCTGCACCACCTTTCGACTGTAAGGTGGTTTTGCAGAAATCGCAGTGATTCCATAGACTTCGTGAAATGTGGCATAGGCGGTATTGGAAGCCACTGTTTAACATGCAATTTCACGCGTTATACACCGACCAAAGACGCCGAGCGAAATGGATATAAACCATCGATCTGGAGGAGGAGCATCGGATGGAGATCATTGAACGAAGATGTGTGAGGTTTAATAAAAGCGCACGGAGATTAAGCCAGGTACGGTGCATTCCATGGATTGGTTGTTTGACTGAATTGTGGGGCCTGGCGGAGTCATATATAATGAATTGCTTTATTAATGTTTTCGATGTATTATAATCTTAATATAAGGTTCGAGAGTATGTTAAAAGAGTCGATCAAAGTTTAATATTGGTGGTCATTCATGTGGATGAATTACATATATAATTGTTGTGGGTGTGTGGGCCCAAATGAAATATATATTAAAGTTTATGAATTAATAAGGACGAAGTTGTGACCATATATTGATATATATTAAGGTTGCGAATAAATAAAAGAACGTCGAGTACTGTTGGACTCTGGTATAACATTTTCGGTAATTAAAGAATGCTGAATATATGAGTTGACATAGAGCATCTATTTATATGGAGGTGCATATGTATACGGAATAGACAGTCGGATTATAACTGAAGAATTGAGATATTAAAAATGACCAGACTTGTTTTTATTAAGTTTGCCAGTGTGGAATAAAGAGAACATGCGAGAGTGCCCGGATTGGGAAAATGATTGGACAATGAAATTTTGGGATGCATCTACACACAGTTAAGTGAAATATTGAAAAGTACTGGGAGTATGGTTGATTTATTAACACTCTAGATTTAAGCATTGAAACTGCCAGCGTAGAACAAAGCAGAGATTGTGAGATTGCCCGGACTTGGGAAATGATTGGGCATGAAACTTGAATGCAATTATGAAAAAGAAAAAGAAGAGGAGAGCATGCAGAGATCCAAGCGTAGATATGCTGTGTTTGACATTTAGAGAATATGTATAGGAACAGATTTGACAAAGTGAATAAGCATGTAAAACAAGGAATATGTAGATGACAAGGAAGAAAGTGTACAATAGAATAGGTTCTTACAATGCTAGGAAAATACAAATCAGCAGGGCCAAAATCCAGAAAAGGAGCTGAGTGAAATTGAAATATGTAATTAAAAATGTGAATGTAAATGTTTTAATTATTTTTATTGTTTGTGATGCAAAGGCAAGTATCCTAAGGAAAATACAAAATCGCACTGTAGCATGAAATTTTGTACAAATTATTATGATTTTAAATTGAGTTGGATAAAGAAATGAGGAGGCAGAAGACCAAGGGGTATGACCATCCATTTTGAATTCCTAGAGAAAAATGTGTCATCAAGAAATTTCTATAAGTAATATCATCTTGATATGAAAAAGGTGAGTTAGAAGAGAGAGAGAGTGTGAGTAAAGTGAATGCAGAAATGAAGCAGTGAAGCAGAGAAGAAAGAGGAGCTGAGCAAAGAAGAAGGAGAAGCTGATAGAGAAATTTGAAAATATGCAGAGATGATACAGGGAAGATATGAGAATAGATGAACATCAGAGCAGATGGAACAGAACTGATCTGATATCCAAGGTAAATCAGCAAGTGTTTCTCTTTTGAAAGAGTAAGGAAGTTGGAGCTTCCCTATCAAGTTGTAGCTTGATAGATGTCAGTTGGAGCTGAATGAGGTTGGAGCCTCCTGTAGGTTGGTGCCTGCAGAAAATAGATGGAAGTTGGTGCTTCCACATCAAGTTGTAGCTTGATAAAATGTCAGTTGTAGCTGACTGAGGTTGGAGCCTCCTGTAGGTTGGTGCCTTCAGAAAATTAATGGGAGTTGGAGCTTCCTTGCAAGTTGTAGCTTGCAGAATTGAGGTAGGAGCCTCCTGTAGGTTGGTGCCTACAGAAAATCAGTGGTGAAAGGGAGTTGGAGCTTGCCTTTGCATCACAACAATAATAAGATGTGGTTTTCTCCCTTCATGGGTTTCCACTTATATCTGGTGTCTCCGTGCATGATGTATATGTGTTGATGTGGTTTATCTAATCTGCTTAATACTTGTTGCTCACATATTAAGACTGCTATTACATTAACAAATCTGTTTGATACTTGCTTCTCACTAATAAAGATTGCTCACATATTAAAGTTGATCATGAAGTGAGGGTGTAAATAAGTTTTAAGAGAAAAGTTTTAAAAGTCCATGTATGTGTTAAACTGATTCACCCCCCCCCTCTTAGTTTAACTAAGGGTTCAACACAATATTCTAAAGTTTATAACTTCTACATGTTTATTTATTGTTAAATAATTTTTTAATGCACATGAAATAATTGTCGCTAAAAAACCAATATTTTGAACCCTATGACAAAAAAATACAATTTTTCAATATAAATAAAATGCAAAAAATACACTTTTACAGAATTTTTGTTGGAAAAAACATGTTAAATAAACTAATTTTTTTGGAGAATCTTAACAAAAAAACTTAAGAAAATAACATTTTTATTGAATTTTATGTCAAAAAATAATAGCAATTACATGTTTTTTGCAAAAAATAAGGGTTGTTCTCATAAAATATCAAAGTCTAAACATTACAAGTAAAACTAATTAATAGTTCTCAAAAATAAGCTTTGTTTGCAAGCATAACTTAAACATCATCAACAATATCAACTAATACATCCTCAACATCATCTGGAACAGCATTGATGGCTTCTTCCGCAACATTTTCTTCTTCATTTTGATCATTGTTGTCTTCTAATGGATCTTTCATGTCAGAAAATATTCCAAAGTGTCTCTTTCCAATCATTCCATATAATGGTGGTTGAGGTTCCTTTGCTTTTTTTTCCACACGTGACTCATTAAAATCTCCTTTCCTCAAACCAACTTCTTTCTTCGCATCTGGAAGGAATTTAAGAGCGTTAATTCTTTGTTGAATAAATTTGAATAACCGGGTCTTTCTCAATGGCAATGCACTTTCTTCCTTTTAGTAGGGCAGCATGCTAGTGTTGTACCTAATCATCAAGCACAAAAAAAAATAAGTAAGAAAATTAGTATGGAGACATAAAAAGTAAAAAGACACATTTAAATTTAAATTTGTATAATAAAAACTTACCTAAACCCTAGAATAAATCCAAAACCCATTCTCCTTCATTTCTCTGAAATTACAGATCTATAAGATAGTTAATCAATGTTTGTGGTTTTTGATAAATGTTAACTATATCTCCTTTTGCATCTTTATCCTCATATGTTATTTTTCTTACAACTGCATCATAAACCAATACTTGACTATGATTGTTCCCATCTACTTGATTCATAATAATATGTTTATAGCTATCTTATTTTTTCCAACATTCAACATGGATGAAATCACAATCATTTATAATAGGCCGATCTTCGGAAGAAACAATATTTGACTTTTTCTTGTAACATAACATAGTAAAAGTTTAATTAAATTTTACATGAATAAAATAATTTAGGAGGAATCAAACATACAATTTCAAAATCTTACCATGTAAGTTCCATCCTTGAGTTTGATTTACCCTTGAAGCTTGTTAATAACATTGGAAACTGTGTGTCTGAATGAAATATCACAAATCACCAAAGTGGTGATGTTGTCACTTCTTGAAAACCTGTAACCACTTTACTAAAAACTTGATAAGTATATGGTTCTCTATCATATTCAATGTATGGGAAATTGAAACCATGAGGAATATCTACAATAACTAGGTCATATTCTCTTTTAGGTATTAGGGATGCAATGTATTCCCAGTCACTTTGTATTATTTGATATTGGATGCTGTCGAGCACATTCCAAATGTAATGATTAAGAGTAGGATCAAGTTTAACAAGTGGGGGGGCCCCGAGGCCAACCGGGCAAGCCCCCCATGGCGCCGCCCGCCGGCCTCCGGCGCCCCCGCGGCGCGCACTAACTACATCGAGCGACATGGTCTTTTTTTATTTTTTATTTTTTGATATCATATAATTAATAAATAATTATTAAGTATTATTTAATAAAAATAAAATTGTTAAAAATATCAAAATATAACAAATGTATTTAAAAAAAAAGAAAACAATTTATTAAATAATTATGTTTTGTTTTTAAACATTATATAATTAAAAGAAAAAAACAATACAATATAATAAATAAATAAATAAATAACATTTGTTTTAATATAACAATACAATAAATTTAAAAAAAAAACTATATAACAATAAAATTAAAAAAAAAAAAAAAAATATATATATATATATATATATATATATATATATATATATATATATATATATATATATATATAACAAAACAATAAAGAAAAAAAAAATTGAAGATTTAAAATTAAAAAGAATAAAATTAAGATTTAAAATTAAAAAAAAAATAGAATATAAAATCAAAAAATTCTCAAATAAAAAAAAAAAAAAAAACCATTTTAAATAATGAAACCACTAATATATTTATGATTAAAAAAAAGCAAATAAAAAATGTTATAATATTACTATTTTTTTTATGTGCATGGTCGTTTTATGGATTTTTCTATCTAGATGAACCGATAAGTCTTTAAAAAGAAAATAAATTCTAAATTTTTGTCCTTAAAACCCTAAAAATTTTAGTTCTTTTTGCATTTTCTTCACTAAAAAGATATAAAAAAGTTATGGTTTTTGAACCTAAAAACCTTATAAAAAAAGTTTTTGGACACAAAAAAACTATAAAAAAACAGATTTTCTCCAAAATCGTCTTTAAATTGACAGAATAGAAGGAAAACTAACATTTGAAGTGCAAAAAACTGTTGTCACCAATGCCAACACAATGCCTCCAATGCCAATGCAATGCCTTCACAAAGTTACCAATGCCAATGCAACACCTCCACAACATTACCAATAGCGACACAACACCTCCAATGCCAATGCAATGCCTCCACGAAGTTACCAATGCCAACACAACACCTCCAGAAATTTGCTCTAACAAATACCAGAAAACTTGATGTGATGTGATGAATAGAAACAATCATTCTTATTATATAGCGAATATTGTCTGATTGGTTTACTGTTTAACGAATATGGGATTAAAATTTCAAATTTAAAATATTTACATTTAGTTTATTATAGTTCATACTATAGTTAAAATACTTAATATTTGCATGTAGCTATCATAGTTAATATTTTATTCAATATTTACATGTACTGAATGTTGAATAATTCAAATAAAATCTCAGATTAAAAATTAAAATATGAAATACTTACATGTAGTTAATTATAGTTAATATTATAGATAAAATAGTTAATATTTTCATTTAGTTATCATAGTTAATATTTACATGTACTCAATGTTTAAAATCAAGGGATTAAATTTTAAAATCTAAAATATTTACAGGTAGTTAATTATAGTTAATATTATAGTTTAAATAGTTAATATTTACATGTTATTTTTGTAAATATTTACATGTAGTCAATCTTAAACCATTCAAATAAGAAAATTATTTTAGTTTCGAAGGCATGCATGAAAGGAATATTTTGTGGATATTTTGAATAGAAAGTATGGTGAAATATTTGAAGACCAACAGTTTATTAATAAATTTTGAAATATATTTTAGATGAATATAATGTAAGTTCAAAATTTAAAATTTAAAATATTTACATGTAATCATTATAGTTAAAATAGTTAATATTTGCATGTACATATTATAGTAATATTATAGTTAATACTTACATCTAGTCAATGTTAAATCATTGAAATAAAAACATTATTTTAGTTTGGAAGGCATCCATGATAGAAATATTTTGTGGATATTTTGAATATAAATATCAGTAAAATATTTCAACACAAACAGTTTATTAAAAAAATGTTAAATACATTTTTTGACTAATATTTGTACAAAATATTTGAAATGAAAATTTTGGAGGGAAATTTTTTCGCGAAATTTTTTGGGGGGGAATTTTGGAGGGAAATCTTTTCGCAAATTTTTTTGGAGGGAAAATTTGGAGGGAAATTTTCAGTCTTTAAGCTATATATTGTAAGTGGGAGAGGAATTTGTATCATTCAACCTATTCTTGTTGAAAGCCATGGTTTCTTCTGATATCAAAGTTTTTCTTTGTACAACATCAACATCTTCGTCACGCAAGAACTCTATTCAGGGTGATGAATATAACGGGAGTTCATTCACCATGAATAGAGAGTCAAAAAATCGACTTGGTCGTAATCCTAAAGATGATGAGAACAAAATTGATGAGGCGCAGCAAAATGAAATTTCTGTAAATTGAGCACCAGTTATACCACTTACTCTTAATCCTAAGGATTATGAAAGCAACAGTGATGAAGGGCATGATGAAGAATTTCCAGAGTAAAAATTTTCACTTCGTCCTAATCCCAAGGATTATGAGGACAACATTAATGAAGAGGGAGATGAAGAATATCCATTTAAACTTAATCCTAAGGATTATGCGAGAACAACAAATGAAGAGGGGAATGAAGAATCTGCAGAGTCAAAATATCCACTCTGTCCTAATCTTGAGGAGTATGGCAGCACCACTGATGAAAAGGGGGATGTAAAATTTCCAGAGTCAAAATATCAAATTCGTCCTAATCGTAAGGATTATGCGAGTACCACTGATGAAGAGGGGAATGATAATGTTTCAAAGTCAAAACATCCACTTCGTCCCAATCCTAAGGATTATGCTAGCACCAGTAATGAAGAGGGAAATAAAAAATTTACAGCGTCAAAATATCCACTCCGTCCTAATCCTAAGGATTATGCAAGCATGACTGATGAAGAGGGGGATGAAAAAATTCTAGAGTCAAAATTTCCACTTCGTCTTAATCCTAAGGATTATGTCAGCACCACAGATGAAGAGGGGAATGAAGAATTTGCAGAGTCAAAATATGCACTTCGTCCTAATCCTAAAGATTATGTCAGCACCACTGAGGAAGAGGGGAATGAAGAATTTGTAGCGTCAAAATATCCACTTCGTCCTAATCCTAAGGATTATACCAGCACCACTGATGAAGATGGGGATGAATTTCCAAAGCTAAAATTTTCACTTCATCCTAATCATAACGATTATAATTTAGCCACTGATGAAGGGGGGGATGAAGAATTTCCAATAAATATACATTCAAGGCATTCAATTATTCCTAATCCTAAGGATTATGAGAGCTTCAGTGAGGAAGGGGAGGGGCAGGATGAAGAAATTCTAGTGAATACAAATTCAATGCTTCCACTTATGCCTAATCCCAAGGATTATGAGAGCACCACTGAGGAAGGGGAGGATGAAGAGTTTCTTGCAAATGATAATTTTAGAGGCACAGATCTGAATATTGCATTTTCTCCAAGTGACCATTTCAAAGACACTCATGGTGATGAAGAATTGAATCCTCCCATGGAAGAATTTGAAAGCATGGGTCAAGATGGTGAAGAATTTCTTTTGAGTCAGGGTTACAAAAGTGTCGATGATTCTTGTGAAATGTTTTCTTCAACTGATGATGGTAAAGAAAATTTTCCACGCAATGATGTTGATGAATTTCTTAACTATGTTGAGGATGATGATAGTGGGGATAATATTTCTCCTAATGGTGATGAAACTACTTTTACAAAGGATGATGGAATGATGAAGCCGTTGCAAGAAAATATTGCAACTAGGAGTAGGAGTAGACCTTTTCATATCAATCCAAAGCATTCCAGTTATACAAGGGCGAGGACAAAATATCTCACAAAAAGAAATTCTGTCGTTCATTTGATTTCAAGTGAATGTTTTCTAACGGATTTCTTGAAAAATATGGATTTCAACCTTGTTTTGGAGAAAAGGAAAACATATATGTCAATGAATAAAAGCATTCAAAATTCATATTTAGTGGGTTGCATACAATCTACACTAGCAGGTTATGATTATCATATTGGGAATGTATTACTTTGCAGAAAGGCGTTCAAAATGTTCATTCAATTGGTAATTGTCGTTTGTCAAGAATCCAAGATAGATTGGAAAGGGATCCCACATATTATTCAGAAGCACGTTATAAACAGGAGGTGGGGCCGTTTGCAAATACTGCTAAGACATGGATGAAAGACTTCTTTTCAAATCATGGAGAGTGTATGCCAAATAAAGACACAATACATATTCTAGATAATTTCTCGAGACGGGAAATTCATGTTATACAAAGATTATGCAGAAGCTATTGAAGGAATTGGTAATTTTATTACATATTCTTATTTTACAAGGATATGGAAAACTGAATTCAACAATGTTCGTATTCCTAAGAAGACAAGGATGGGGATTTGTAGCACATGTGCTTCTCTGAAAGAAAAAATGGATAAATTTCAAGGGGCAGAAAGAGGTATGTGTTCAAAACATTGTTTTTTAAAATTTGATACTTATCAACTATGAAAATATATTTATTCGTATGTTTCTTTTATTTTATGTACAGATTCCGTTGTCAAAGAACTTCAAGACCATTGCAATCAGTAAACAAGTGAAAGGAAAAAGTTGTATAAACATCGAAAGAAGTGTTATGATCATCAAAATAAATATCTGGGATTGATAATTGATGGTATGGACCAAAAGAAAACACTTCTTCCACATTTTGTCTGCACGCCAAAAAAATTACAGGAGGAAAATTTCATTCAGTTTCACTTGGTTGGTTGTATGGTATTTAATGAGAAGACGTTTCCAAGAGTTTTCTTCACAACTCCAAATATTCACAATGATGCAAATATGACCATAACTATAATCCATGATGTGGTTACTCATTGGTCCGGGATTCTTCCTGAAGTTTTGTATTTACAATTAGACAACACAAGTCGTGAGAACAAAAATCAAGTTCTTTTTGGGTATCTAAACATGCTCGTTGAATTGGGGATTTTCAAAAAGATAAAGTTTGGTTTCCTTCTTGTTGGGCATACTCATGATCATATTGATCAAATGTTCAGTTGTTTTTCAGTAACATTGAGGAGGAAAGGTGTTGGGAACCTGCCATCATTAATTGAATGTATTAAGAAATCTTACATTCCAAAGCCTATTTTTCATGTGTTGGAAGAAACTATTGACATGTGAAGGTTTATTTTTTGATCGCATGGTGAGGAGAAATGCATTGAACAACTTAACAACATTAGCTTCCAGCATCAATTTCGTATCAAAAAAATTGATGGGATAACACTTATATGGGGAAAGAAGCATTCAACTGTTGAAGAATGGGGACCATCATCAGGTTTAGCATTTTTGAAGTTCATTCCAGAGAGACTAATATTTTCATCAAAGATATTGTTATTACAGTTTGTTGCTAAACTCCATAATGCACGAAGGCAGAAGAGAGGCATAAATTATTCTGAATATCTAGAGGAAATTAAAAGATGTAATAGAGATATAAATGAGTACTTCGATGTTGCTGATTCAGTTTTGTGGGAATATTTTTTCAGTAATCAAAGTGATATGATTTCAAGATCAATAAATGGGGATACGCTTTTGAAGACTCCTGCTTTTTTCTACAAAATATGCCAAATGAACATGAACATCAAGAAACACACAATGTTGAACAACAATAGCCTCAAGCTATTATTAATTCCCCATAGGTAGATGAAAGAGAAATCTATATTGGTTCTAGAAGATCACGTGCACAACGTGAAGCCATGGAAGACCTTTACAGGGGTTCTGTGCAGGATCTTAAGGAGGGTTGCATGATAGCAGTGTTAGCAGATGAAGATCCACTTGGCTATCCATTCTAGATTGCCAAGGTTATAAAGGTCATTAATGAAAATTAAGAGATTACAGTTGTTGATGTACATTGGTATGCCACAAGTACCCACCCTTTCAATGGTGTGTACAAGCCAGAGATGGTAGTGGAAAAAACAATTGGAAGAAAGAGAAAAAGAAAGGGCACAAATATAAATCATCGCCACACAGATGTTTTAAAATTGGATGATGTTGACATACTTGTGTATGACTTCAATTTGACAAAGAGAGGAACTCTTCGGTTGTAGACCATAAATGTTTTGAAGAAATTGCTACCAGAACAATTACTGTTAAGATGGGACTCTGCAGAATGTAGACATAGATTTACAAGACTTTTGAACTCTGAAATGGTGGGCATGCATGTTGACTCAGATGCAACACTAGTTGATGAAAGAGAAGAATATGGATCATCTTCATCTACATCAAGCCATTCATCTGAAGATGTAGGTTATGATGGTGTGCCAGAACCTATGGTTGATTTTGAATAACTATCTAAGACACTTTTATGTAATTGATGTTTGCATGGTAACTTGAAATAAAATTTTTGACTTCCATCTCATTTTTCATGAAGTTATGAGACATTTCTATGTTTTTTGGATTATATGTTTTAATTATGAAGAATTCATCTCTTTAGAATATCGACAATACAACAATGAATTACAAAAATAATTTATGTTATATTCAATGTACCAATGCTGATATTTTAATTATAAGTAAAATAGAAAATAGAAACTAATGTTGAATTTTTAGATTATGCAGTGATATTACCATGATATTATGTATTGTTACCATTTGGTATAAGATACTTCTAAAATTTTTAATAATTATATGCGTCATTGAAAGGGAACACTTTGTTTTGATGCTTTATTTTTAGGATTTGGTTGAAATTACATTTAAATTTGTCTTATGCTAAGATTTGAAAAAATATAATTTTTTATCCTTTAAAATTAAAATTACTCCTACTTGTTTCTGTTCAATGATAAGTTTTTCATTTACTTGTTCATTTTATTAAATTGTTTAAGTATTATAATTTCTCCATAATTTCATTGTTCAAGTATGTTGAAAACTTAAGATTGAAAAACTTTAGATTTACAACTTGTCATTAATGTTTTTATGCGCTACCAACTTTTATCTTTAATGTTATGGTTGACAATAATTACAATTTTGAGGTTGTTTAGAGTCAAGATATTTTATGTTTAACAACATGGATGAAAATTGTTCGAAATGATAAGCCCTTCAGACATGTATTTGTTTATATTTAACATCATCTATCAAAAATGTTAGAAATTTACGATTTTAAAAAATGTCTGAATATGTTGTCTTTAATTCCATTGTTACAAGTGTCAAAATTATGACAATTTTTTTTTTGTTATTCCTGCATCAACTGGTTTTGTTTTGAGGGTGTTTTTTCAATCCTTTTTTCAACAAACAATTTTGTTTTTAGCATAATTTTATAAAGTGTTTAAATTTGACCTTAAAAAAAAACCAAGTGCATTATGGAAGACACACTTTTTGTTTTTGGGGTGTTTTTTCATGTTTTTTGAGACTTTTTGGGCTAGAGTTCCCGTTTTGAGGTCAGGTTACCTATTTCATCGGTAATAGTGTTTTTGTTGACCACTTGAGCAAAGAAGCCCACTTTATTCCTGTACAATATAATTATAAGACCATACAAATCACAGACATATTTATGCGAGGGATATTTAGGTTACATGGTATACTGAAAACTGTTATATCAGACAAATATGTGAAGTTTACTTCAATTTTTTGGAAAACGCTTCTTACTATACTAGGCACTAAAATATAGTTCAGTACAACATACCATCCTCAAACTAATCGGTAGACAGAACGGTAAACCCGATTTTGGAGGATATGCTTTGAAGGTATGTAATGCAGCAACCTACTAAGTGTGAAGACTACTTACACTTGGTAGAGTTTTCCTATAATAATGGGTACCAAGAGTCACTCAAAATGAGTCCGTTCGAAGGTTTATATGGAAGACAATGTCAAAAACCTATTAAATGGAGCAGTCTAGAGACAAAGTTAATGCTTGGACCAGAAATGTTGGCTGAGATGGAGAGAGAATTTAAGAAAATCCATCAAAATATAAAGAGTGCACAGGATAGAAAAAAGTATATGTAGATAATAAAAGTACTTATCGGGAGTTTGAAGTAGGTGACCATGTATATATTAGAATCAAACCCAAGAAAAGTACACTAAGGTGGACTACCTGTGCTAAATTAGCACCCCATTTTTGTGGACCTTTCCAAATTCTGGAAAGTATTGGGCCAGTAGCCTATCGGCTATCAGTACCCAGACTCATACGGGTGCATAATGTGTTGCATGTGTCAATACTAAAGAGATACATATACGATCCTAAGCACATAATACATTGGGAGAATGTTCATGTAGGAAAGAAATGGAAAACTAAAACATTTTAAGAAGTTGAATGATTGGATATTAATTCCACTATTTGATGGCTGCAAGTTGAACCAGATGGTGATTTTATGGTAGAGCCTCAACGTATCCTCCATCGGAGAGAAATAACATTGCGGAAGTGAGTTATCACCCAAGTTAAAGTGCAATGGAAGCACTTCAGCCCAGAAGAGCCATCTTGTGAAGATGAAATTTTCTTGCAAGAGGCATATCCATAAATATTCAATGGAATGGTACAACACCGAGTACGACGTTCATCTTAAGAAGGGGAAGTTGTAACATCTATATCAGATGTCATTTACTGAAATACATTTCTATTTTTTTACTAGACATTAAAGTTATTGATTTTTATTAATTGATTAACAAGTATGTTAATCAGGAAGTTATGAACTAAATTTTCTCACTTATTAAATAAATTTTTAATAAAATATATTATGAAGAAGCTCATGGTAAAAGTTTCCAAGATCTGAAAGTAGTTGAGAAAAGCACTTGCTGCCAGTTACCTTTCCTCTGGGTTAAAAGGAAAAGCCTAGAGGGGGAAACTAGTTCTGTTCCAGAGAAAAAAAGAACAATATTGAAGGTTGAGGGAATATTGACCTGAGCTGGAAGAAAACCAGTGGTCTCTGTTATCAATAAGAGAGGAGATTGGACTGGAGTCCTGAGGTCTGCCTCCTTGGTAATTACTATTGTGATTCCTACTTTAGTGAGGATCATGGGGGGAGTAAAGGACTTCATCGCCTCACTCAAGGTTGGGCGGAAGCCATCAACCTTCTAAAGTGAGGTAAGTAAACTAGGACGGAATGTGTTACTGTTTAATTTATTGTAAAATATATGTTTATTTCCAGAGAACAGAATGTGGTGAAAGGTACTATCCGAAAAATATTTTGGAAGAATAATATTTGTAAATTGTAGAAGATAATAGAAATGGATTTTCTAAATTTTATTTCATAGTTTATTAATTTGTGCGATGATAAGTACTAGTAAGAAGAAGAAAATGCTTTGGAAATATAAGTTTTAAATCCTTACAGTAAATGTTAAAAGAACTAGGTTTGACAGCTAAACCCAAGGGAGAAGGAAACCCTCAGGTTTTTACAAAATGTATGTCCTGTGAAATATGTTCAACTAGTACACGGACAATGGGAAAGGATCCCTTGAGGTGGTCTGGTTACCTTTCGAGTAAAACAGTTTATGTAAAGACTGTAAAATTATATACTAATATAAGTAAGAACTGTAGAAATTCGAACCTATGTAAATCAGAAATTGCATATAATTCAGAACAAGACAGATAGCATTTTCACGTAATTTTGAATAAGAAAGATAACATTTGCATGTAAATCTGAATAGAAATATAACATTTGCATGTAACTCTATCTGAGAAGGAAAGCATAAGCATATAACCTTGAACAATAAGACAACAAATATAGCTGAGGAATACAATAGTTAACGCTAATAAGAAATCTATATATGACTACAATAAAGTTAAACAGAACAACGTAATAACGGGGTTAAATTATAGATAAGGTAGAGAACCGTAGTGTGAACACTGCATGCTTGTGTTTATATATATATATATATATATATATATATATATATATATATATATATATATATACTGAATGCACGCACGACAGAACACAAAAGTAAATAATGAAAACATTTTTTACTATAGATTCCATCTTAACATGTAAACAAGCATAAAGATAATATAAGCTACAATAGTATTATCAACAAAGCATAAATCCCCATTGTGAATGCATCATGCAAATCAACGGAGATGGAGAGGCCACCTGCCCGATCGTGTCAAAAGAATTTAAGGAGGGTTTAATATCTGGGATGTGGTATGCAGTGCACCATTCATTGCTCGTACCCGTAATGAATAACCACAATAATTTCCAATCTCGAAGGACAACAGAGAAATGCTATTATTTAATTTTCCAAGATATTTCATAAAGTAGTCATGAAGGGGAAATAATTATTTGATTACACATATAATTTGGAACATGTCATATGGGTAACAACGATATATATATATATATATATATATATATATATTCCAATCATGTTTGTAAATCATATCTATGATAACCATAGCATACTATTCTGTATTAATATGACTTTAATTTCTATGTAAGGTCAAAGGTATAATGACATATTTAATTCCTAGATAGGGTACTTATGAATTTGGTTGAGTAAGGGGATAAGTAAATATTTTTTTATGTTGGTTAAATTGATAATGTAAGTGTACATTACATATTCCCACATGGTTCAAACCAACATAAATAAATAAAATGAAAAAAAAAAAATTATGTAACTATACACATAGAGATATGAAACTTGCACAGAGAGGAACATTCTATGAATATATGAAGGAAATCAATAACTTGGAGTTGACATGTCCCTTCTAAAATAAAAATAAAATATTCTATGAATATATATTTTTGTTATTTTTAATTATAATATAATATCAATGATACCACTCTGATTCTTGTTAGTAGTTGATATTGCAATCCAATATGATAGACAGATTGTATGTCCATGTGAATCAACATAGTTTTATATTAGTTTTCTATAGAAATAAAGTAAATAAAATAAAAAATAATCTTATATTTTTAGTCTTGAGAAGAAGATATGTCATTATTTACTTTCAAAAACATTTCAATACATAACTAAACTATTTAAATATCCATATTAATTTATTTATTTCAATATCAATTACATATACATGTATAGTGGGAAAATATATATTTTTAATCTAATAAAAATATAATATAATATATATTTATTTTTCAAAATTAAAAGAATTTATAATTAAAGGGATTTATATTTTTATACTTGTATATATATTTTAATGTAATAAAAATATAATATATATATTATATAAATATTTCAAAATTAAAAGAATTTATACTTAGAGAGATTTACATTTTTATGCGTGTATATATTTTAACAAAAATTAAATTTGAGATTTGCTTCTTTTACATGGAATACTTGAATGAAAAAATTGCTTAATTACCAGCCACAAAAAATAATTTATTTGTATTCAACTATAAAAATTTTTATAATATATAATTAAAAACTTTATAAAAACTTACTAAATTTAATTAATAAACATATAATTAAAAATAAGAATGCTTTATATATGAAAATATTAAATATATATGTATATATAATATTAATATTAACTAAAAGTAAATTTATATTTTATGATATAAATTAAATTTACCAATTCAAGCACATGAGGAGAGCTCAATTGGTCATGTAAATCATTCAATTCAAAGTTCAGATAGCCACATGGTTCAAACCAACATGAAAAAAATGAATCAAAAGAATTTGGGTGATTGATATTAGTAACCATTATATTTCATAGCTTCATATTTAAATTATGTAACTATATAAATAGAGATATGAAACTTGCACCAAGAGGAGTGCTTTATGACTATATGAAGGAAACCAGTAACTTGGAGTTTACATATGTCCCTTCTAAAATAAAAATGAAATACTCTATAAATAAAAAACAACTTCGATCCTAATAAAAAATAAAAATGAATTTATATTTGTTGTTACTTTTAATTATAATATAATGTCAATGATCTCAATCTCATTCTTGTTGGTGGTTGATGTTAGAATATAGAATGAAGAACATGTTTTGCTCTCCATCTCAACCATAAATAATATATTTGTTTGTCCATGTGAAGCAACACAATTTTATATTAGTTTTCTATAAAAACAAAGTAAATAAAAAAAACATCTTATTTTTTTTTCTTTTAAGAAGAAGATATGGCATTCTTTACTTTTCAAAAAAAATTCAATATGTTACTTAACTAAACTATTTAAATATCCATGTTAAATAATTTATTTCAATATCAATTTCATACACATGTATAGAAGGAAAAATATATTTTAATGTTGACAATGTAATAAACACATTTCAATGTTCAAAAACAATATATATATATATATATGAAGAAAACAAAATGTTTGATTGATGTTGGTAACCATTATATTTGATAAATTCATATTTAAATTATGTAAATAGATACATAGAGATATGAAACTTGCACTAAGAGGAAAATTCTATGACTATACGAGGGAAACCATTGACTTGGATTTGACACATGTCCCTTCTAAAATGAAAATGAAATAATCTATATATAAAAAAACAATTTTGACTCAAATGGAAAAATAAAAATGAATATTTATATTTGCTGTTACCACTCTCATTCCACTCTCATTCTTGTTGGGCTAATATTGCAATCCAGAATGGACATGTGAAGCAATCTCAACCACAAATAATATATTTGTCTATCCATGTGAAGCAACATAATTTTATATTAGCTTTATATAAAAACAAAGTAGATAAAAGAGAAATAATCCTATTTTTTTTATTTTTGAGAGGAAGATGCGTCATTCTTTACTTTTCGAAAACATTTCAATACATGACTAAGCCAGGCTATTTAATATCCATGTTAATTAATTTATTTCAATATCAAATTCATATACATGTATAGAGAGAAAAATACATTTTAATGTTCACAATGTAATAAAACATTCCAATGTTCAAAGACAAAGAATAATTGACATTAAGAAAATTAATTGGGAAATGTGTAATTAATTAAATTCTTGATATAAATTTAATATGTGGCATTTAAAAATATTAGTAATGATAAAAAAATTCATTGTAAATTATAAATAAAATATTAGACTATGTAGTGTTAAGTAATTTTTCATGATTGAAGTGTATTTAAAAACATATGAATAACAAACAAACATTTCAACATGGACAATGTGGTCCATAAATGAAATATTTCTATGTCAACTATGTACATATTTATATTGAAATAAATGTATATTTTGAAATAGGGGTTCTACAATTTTAATTTAATCATTATTAACGATTGGGTGGATGGGTCTACATGTTGTCCATGTCTAGTTTCCTAGAGATACGTGCACCACAGAATTGGAAACTAATGCATACAGCTTTAGATGATAAATTTTTGTTACTTTTTATTGCCAATAAGAAGGAAGATAACTATTTCACCTTGTCTAGAGGTGTCCCTTTGTTTGGAAATTATGATTTCCACAAAGTTAAGAATTTGTGATTTCTTTTCACCTTAATAACCATACACAATAGTAGTAGTAGTTGTTGTTTAATGGAAAAAATATTTCTACCATATATTGGATGAAGATACCTATACAAGTTTCTATTGTATTTTGGATGAGTCAACCCATTAGCATCGAGATAGCACCTTCTAAAAAATCAA
The DNA here is from genome assembly GCA_034641835.2 of Pinus albicaulis. Classification (NCBI taxonomy): domain Eukaryota; kingdom Viridiplantae; phylum Streptophyta; class Pinopsida; order Pinales; family Pinaceae; genus Pinus; species Pinus albicaulis. The sequence goes on from MU968551.1 coordinate 36,380,421, forward strand.
TACCTTGGATGCCAATTATAAAAAAGTTCAAAGCATCATGGACATAAGCATATGAAGGACATTGATATATGATGAAATGGGTATATTATAGTGAGCCATCAACATAATCAACATCATGTTCCATGCATTAATTTTATTTTTGTGATTTACAAGAAAGGACAAAAGCATGAATTTTGAAAATGCTTTGAAATTGGAAGCTATTTAGGCCCTGAAAGAGAATTTTTCAAACACCCCCAAAATGATAAACTAGTGGTGAAGATAAAATTTCCTTTTAACTTGATTATTGATATATTATTTCTGCTTAATGATGAGTAATATTGGTACAATTTCTTCCACTTTTTCTTTTGGTGGATACAATATGCTAAGGGTGTCGAAGCCTTGATTGCTAATACACTTATGCCCATATCAGAGCGCCACTATTCATGAGGAGGAAATGTTGGAAATAAGAGCTCTTGCATATGAAATAGGTGTGGATACTATATTTAGAGATAGGTATCCAAAAATTTGAAGAATACCAGGTAACTATGATTTTAAAAAAATTAGATGTGGCAGTCATTAATAATTATAACCAAAAATTAAAACATGTGATAATGGTGGTGAAATTAGGAGTTATTTAAATTTCTATATCAATCTAGTATGCTCATAAATCTTACAAGTTTTGTGGATTTTAATTTGTAATTATAATTAGAAATTAAATGTATGCAAAATTTATGGGAAAATAGTCTATTTAAATTATTTAATTTACTGGTTGAGCCCAACTTACTTTTTAAATTATTTTTGGGGAGTATGTAAGAATGTGAAAATTCCTAAAGAGCACATCATCTCTCAGGCCAATTTTCAAGTTGGTACCATCAAAGGAGAATTGTATGTCTAAATAAAGTTCCATCTAGTATTTTGATGGAAATGGGATTTAGGATGTGTGCTTAAGGTTGTGTAATGTTGAGCCTCGCCAGTTGGAAATGTAGCTTGAATGGGTTGATGTTCCTAATGGATATGTGGGGCATGTATGTAGACTATATTTTGTACCTATAATTTTATTCTAGTAGAGTTGCCTTGTGGTGAAGGGTTGTATTTAATATCATAAGATTTTACTTATTACTTTCTAAGGTTTTGGATTTCCTCCTTATAACCGAAGATTGCATATATTATAAAATCAAAATAAATATTACACTGAATAATTTTGTAGTTTAAGACAAATTTATTCATTGAGGGAAGATGTGAAAATATGAAGGTATTGTTATTATAGTTAGAAGAATAGTTAGATTGTAGTTTTAACTTAATTTATTTATGATCACATCATAGTTAAGCCTATTAAAAAAATTTATGTGGTTAATTCTAAGGAAAATTAATTGCAACAAACTTTGGTCATTATCAAGGCTTAACATATGCTTGACCACATCTCCTTTGGGCATGCAAGTTTCGTTTCAAAAAGTTGTGATTTACAAGTTCAAATATATTTATAACATGATCTATGATTAGATATTGAATTCATGTAATAGTATTTAATTACAGTTTGTTTTTATTTAAACAAGAAACATGTAGCACTTTGATATGGTTTATGTGTCAGATTTACTAGATCAATCAATTAGCATGAAACCCAATGCTCTGTAGCTTAACAAGTGAAGGAAGCTTTCAGATAGAATTTTTTCATATATTTGGAGATGAAGTTTGATGAGCATAAATGGATAAATGTCATTAGTTGTTATTCTTTCACCAAGAACCACCCAATATTTAGCTGATCTAGAATAATGTAGGAACACAA